>JAECUM010008253.1:0-125739 GCA_016617855.1 Megalonaias nervosa | reverse complement strand
CCATGCCAGTGATTTTGAAGATAACATGAGTGAGACAGATTCCAGACCAACAGAGACAAAATTAAACAAAAGTCCACCCCCAGTAACCACCGAAAACTACTACCACATTCGAGAGACGGGTAAACGCTCCTCTAGAAAATTTAGAACCACGGCCTACACGTACATGGTGAAATTTAAAGACTTCAAGTCAGACGTACAGCTGGAGAAATCAGAGGGGTTCATCACCGATTTGTGGGATTCTTTGTTAACCACACTGAAACGGCAGGGTCGAGACAACGAAGACGATAGCTTGACACTTTCCATTTATCACAACAGTCTGAAGTCCTCCGCTTGGATCGAGTTTAGCAGGCCATCAGAAATGACACCTTCCAAAGTCATCGACAAGATTCAACACGTGCAGCAGTCCAACGATAGGTTTCACATCACCGATGGAACAGCGACACTGTACGTGTCCAACGTTTCTCTTCCCAAAGGGACCGGACAACGCAAAAAAGTGTTATTGGTGGACAACCTTTGCAGCACTAAAAAGACCATCGTCCAAATTAACAACACTCAAGACAAGATGAGAATGAGTTTAGTCCTACCATCGTGGTAGGACGAACGTATGCTCACAAAAATGACACGGCAGAATGGAAAAGAGACTGGGAAAACATTCGAAATCGGACCGAATCAAACAACGAAGAAAAGCAGAACTCCTATAACAGAAAGCTGCCCTATCTAAAAACACTGCCAGTGGCATTCCTGAAATGCAAAAATTGCAAGACGTCTTGGCTCCACGCTACACCTTGAAAGTTCATCCTCAAGAAGTGCGCGGACCTCTGTTGTTTCGAGGCAGAAATTTCAAAGATGGAAAATACATTCACGTTTATCATCACGATGGACATTTCGATGCCATTACCAGTATCACCGGATTCCTGAGATACGGTTATTACTGTGAGAAATGTGACAATGGGTATAACAATCGAGAGCAACATAAACATTGTGGATCGAAATGTCCAGGATGTTTGGCCTCTAAACCCTGCCTTGACGAAGGACAAAAACGAGTGGATTGCTCAGCTTGTCAGCGCACTTTTGTCTGTGCTACCTGTTACCAACAACATCTGAAGACGCAAGGTTCACGGCAGAAAAGTGCTTGTCAACTCCTGAAATGTTGTTCTACTTGTGGACAAGTCATACGTACCAATAGTACCAAGGCACACCTATGTCCAGGAAAGAAACGATGTCACATTTGTCACCAAATCGTGAACTTGGAACACGAATGCTACATTCAAAAATACCAACGCCCACAGGAGGAGAAGCACCATGACCACAGGAAGAAAGGCAATTTCATCTTTTTCGATTTCGAATGCATGCAAGAGACCAGCATTCACATTCCTAATTTCTGCGTGGCTCATCGAGCTTGCGAGAAGTGCATCCAAGAACCAATCTTTTGTCATTGCCCCCACTGTAGCAAGATTCCTGCAGGACGTGAAAAAAATCTTTCGAGGACCGAACACGTTGACCGATTTTGCCCAATGGATCTTAGACCCCATCGACGAAACCTGGAGTGAAGAGGACATCGAACGTTACGGAGATTGTCATCGCTATGCCACGGTGATGGCTCACAATTTCCCGGGATACGATGGACAGTTTGTTCTCAGATACAATACGGAACAAAGCACCGAAAGTCCGAAAGTCACTTTGAACGGAGCCAAGCTCATTTCCATGCAAGTGGGGCAAGTGCAGTTTACAGATTCGATGAGTTACTTGGCCATGCCTTTGAGTCGAATGCCTCAAACACTTGGAATGACAGAAATGGCCAAAGGATATTTGCCGCACTTTTTCAATACCGAAGCAACATGCCGTTCTACCCCATTTGCCTGATGATCACTACTACGCCCCCGACAACATGCGCACAGAACAACGAGAAGCTTTCTACGCTTGGTACCACACTCACCCCTCGGAAACTTCGACTTTCAGGAAGAAATGTTAAAGTATTGTCGTTCCGACATGGATATTTTACGGCGATCCTGTGGAAAATTTCGAGAATTGTTCATGGAGAACGGAAGGATCGATCCTTTGAAAAAAGCCTGCACCATTGCCAAAGCATGTTCCTTAGTGTACCGCAAACGATTGATGCCCGAGAAGACCCTGGCTGTCAAACGTCAATACTCGGTCAAAGCACTACGCTGGTTATATTACTTGTGTGACAAGGAAGACAAATGGATCCAAAATGCCCGAAACGGAGGAGGTGAAAAGACCATCGGAATGTATTCGGTGGATGGCTGGGACTTAGAAAATCCTAAGATTGTGTACGAGTTTAACGGTTGCTCATTTCACGGATGTCCGAACTGTTACTCTCAACAGTACACTAAAAATCAGTTTTTACAACGTACCATAGAAGACTTGTACGAGGACACTTATCAGCTTCGCTTAAAGTTAGAACAGCAAGGATATCAAGTGGTGGAAATGTGGGAATACGAGTACGATCACCGTTTGAAAATCGATCTTGAGTTTAAACGTATCGTGGAAAGTTACAAGATGGTGGACCCTCTGAACCCGCGGGACAGTTCGTATGGAGAACGGACGAATGCCACCTGTTTGCTGTACCATGAAGACGAGGAGAAAGGAGAAGAAATCAAATACTTGGACGTGTGTTCGCTGTATCCTTACGTGTGCAAATATTGTCACTTTCCTGCAGGGCACCCACAATTGCTGACGGAACACATCGACCTGGACAACGTTCCACAATACAAGGGATTGATTCAATGTCAAGTCTTTCCTCCCACAGACTTGTACCATCCCGTTTTACTTCACCATTGCTAAGGAAAACTGATGTTTCCCTTGTGCCGTACTTGTGCCGAAACGTGCAACCATGACCAACCTTGTCAGCACACTCTGAAAGATCGCGCCTTGAACGTGGATCAACGTGGAATTGTTTAAAGCTCTGGACCTGGGATACCAACTGTTAGAAGTGTACGAAATTTACCGCTTTCTAAAGACAGAACAATACCACAAGGGTGACGAGACTCAGAAAGGCATTTTCTCGGACTACGTGGATGCCTTTTTGAAACTGAAACAAGAAGCCAGCGGCTATCCTTCCTGGTGTCAAACTCCCGAAGACCAAGAGAAATTCAAAGACAAATACTTAGAGCAGGAAGGCATCACTTTCGACCACATCCAGAAAAACGAAGGTCGACGATCGTTAGCCAAAGTGATGTTGAATTGCTTGTGGGGCAAAATGGCACAACGACCGTGTTTACCCAAGACGAAGTATTTGACAGAACGTTCTCGCTACTTCCAAATGATTCACGACAAAACCAAATACATGAAACACGTGGAGGTCCTTCGTGAAGACTTGATCCTGGTCAATTACGAAGAAGAACTGGACTTTGTACAGGCCGACGAATTTGGAAATGTCATCATTGCGGCTTACGTGACAAACTATGCTCGCTTAAAATTGTACGAAGTGTTACACTAGTTCAGATTGCGTGCTGTATTTCGACACGGACAGTTGCATCTACATAGATCGCCTGGGTCACCGTCACCCTGACATCCAGGAAGAACATTTAGGAGCCTGGACGAACGAGCACCCCAACGACAAGATTCTAAGTTTTCCTAGTGGCGGTCCAAACAATTACGGCTACGAATACGGGGCCAACAAGGAGAAGTGCACACCGAGTGTAAGGTGAAAGGATTGACTCTCAATTATCGTACCAGTCAAGAGGTGAACTTTGGCGTACTGAAAGAAGCCTTGGAGTCTGGAGAGGATCAAGATTTTAAAGTGACCACCTACGAGCCTTACAAGATTGTACGTTTAGCCACACACCAAATCGTCAGTCGACCTTTGCAAAAACTGTATCAAATCGTGTACCACAAGCGAGTGCGGCTTCCCAACCACTTCACTTTCCCGTACGGACATGCCGATATTGGCCAGCATATAAAAAGGGAAAACGTCCAAGAAAGATAGTTCATTATAACTTCAAAGACCAAGCGAGAAAGATGAATTCTAACAACTAGACACATTCAAGTTCGTTGATTCTCAAGTGGAGTGCGATGCTGTACCTTGCGATGACAGTGATGTACGTGGTGACCTCAACGATTCAGCACCATATCATTGCAACTTTGCTATGACTACTACTACAATACCTACCATGGAAAGTGATGCTGTGCGTGTCAAACCTGACAGATTCGAAAGCAATGCCACTCGTTACAGAGCACCATATCACTTTACTGGTATTTATTGTCTATGTTATTCTCCACGTGAAACCATGCCGCTACCACCCTACGGATGTCATCCATGCCTGAGCAAACTACTGCGGGTTTCACCGTACCCTCATCGAAATGAGCCCGTGAACGAAGAATACTCGGTCCCTGTGCGTTTACCTGAATAATGCGACTTTGAAAGTCGATTCAAAACCTTCCAAGGAAAGTGGCCTACATATATTGGAATTATTAGCGAGAGCCGGATTTATCTACTTGGGCGAAGGTGATAAAGTCAAGTGCATCAATTGCGGTGTGTCACTACACGAGTGGGAGCAGAAAGACTCGGCTTACATGGAACATGCTCAATGGGCTAAGCACTGTCACTACCTAACTTTAGTGGGACGACCTCAGTAATCTCTTGATGGATAATTTAAAAGAGAACATTCGTGGTTTGCCTGTGGAGTTGAGAGAACGCATTTACCGAGAGCTGGTCAAAATACAAGCCCAACGCAAAGAACAATTGCACCGGTTACGTCACCGATGTTGGACCCACTGGTACGTCAATGATATCAGAGGATTGATTCATTTCAAAGTGTTCCATTGGTCAGATATTGATGAATCACGTGAGATTGATAAAGTTTTGGATGCCACTCATTCTACTTACCAGGTGACCATAGTACACCGAATTCCAACGGAAGAGTTAGAGGATTACAACAAACCTTTACAAGAATTATTCTTGGTTCAAGAGGAAACTTCTGTGTGACGTGTGGTGTGTGAGTTAGTAACTAAACAATTCTGGTATGGTACTGAAACAAAACCGCTTCTGTTAAAAAATTACATTTACTTACCTTCAACAAAAGAAGGTATCAAAACTGGCTACCATGCCACGACCTTTATTAATTGTGATATAACAGATTCCGTGGAAGGAAATCAGTGACACTATTCAGACTGTGGAGGATTAGCAACACTTATGCCCAAGATTTGTGATTATGAAGTCAAACGTGCAGTGAAAAAAAAAAAAACCCTTTTAAACCTGTATTAGCCACAGTGTCAGAAGAAGAACCCGACACCGAGGAAAACCACTCCATTCAGGACAGGACTGTCATCGACATGGACATCCCCGAAAGGTCATTCCGGGAGGACCCCTGTGTGACTGTGCCAAGTGTAGAGAACATAACAAACAGGACAACACACCTTCGTCATCAAAAATGTTGTACAGTGACTTGTTTATATTCCACTTTGATCGTTTTGGTGTGTATTGTATCAATGTACTTAACCTTTTGGCTTTTATGTATTTTAGTCTTTCGTGTTCCATTAAAAAAATGTTTTGAAATAAACGAGTCCTGAAAAAGTATAAAAACTCTTGTCTTGTCTGTCTTCGTTTCAAAAGTGACATTCCCTGCACTATGGCTACCTCTGCTGTCTCTGCTCCCTCTTCCTCCACTTGCAAGGTCATTGACGAGAACTTAGATCGTGCTAGTTGGGAGGCCTTGTATCTTCGTCGTCCCTTTAACATGTTAATTGCTGGACCGAGCGGTTCAGTCAAAACCGAATTTGTCAAAAGTTTGATCGAACATAAAAATCATTTGATCGATCGTCCACCTCAACGTATCGTGTGGTGTAACAAAGAGAGGCAATCGATGTACAGCCTTCTGCCAGAAAGTCAAGGCGATTCCATCGTGCGGAAGACATTCCTGGCGAAGACGACGGGATCGTGTCTGACCCCAGTCAAACTCATCTGGTCATCGTCGACGACATGTTAGGAGAAGACGAAGAAGAAATTAAACTGTGGTTTACGTGCAAAGGGCATAATCGTAATGCCAGTGTCATTTACATCACCCAAAATTTGTTTCAACAAAATAAATTAGTCTCAATGCTCATTACGTGGTCTTGTTTAAAAGCCCTAGAGATAAATCGCAAGTGCAAGTGTTAGCCAGTTAGGAACACCTTGGCTGACGCATGCGTTCGACGATGCCACTCAAACCCCACACGCCTATTTACTCGTGGATTTAAAACCCACCAGCCCCGATTATTTGCGATTTCGTACCCATCTGTTTCACCACTGGTGCCAAGACGGAGGGCCTGTCGTGTACACGTCCCCGTCGACTTAAAAAATCTATATAAACTCGGACTCTTTTGGTCTGTTTCACACATCGTCAACATGACGTCCCTTCAGTCTCGTCTTCCCGTCAAATTGATTTGTGCCTTGTACGGCATCAGTCGCGAAAAATATCCACAAATACGTGCACGTGTCTTAGAACCAGTCTCAGAGAAGTCATACGATGGTTTACTGTGACAGGACGTCAATTACTGCAAGGCAATATTCACATCCCACATCAAACCAAACGCTTGTTAGAGAGAAACAAAGTAGCCTTGACGCAACTGGCAGATCTCCGCATCGACACTCAAACCAAAAAGCAAATCATTTTGAAACCTGAAGGTAGGAGGTGTCATCATTTGCTCCCTCTTAAAATGGGATCCCAATGCCCCTAAAGTCATCCCCAAGAAAAAAGCAACTCCCCGACCCAAACGTACCCAGAAGAAAAAGAGCAGTAGTGTCAAGACCAGGTCACAGCCTCAGAAAAAGAAAAGTCCCCAGAAAAAGAAAACCCCCAAGAAAAAGAAAATCCCCCAGAAAAGGCCCCAGAAATCAGCTTCTAGCCGCAAGAGAGGCACTTTGGCCAGGAAGCAACTTTACATTCCCAAGTCACGACCTGCAGCGACGGTGACCGCGTCTCCAGTAGCCTCAGGTTATTCCACTTCCCCGTTGCTAGCGATGCCAGTCAAACCAATTTGACACCCGTTCTTCCTCCTTTGATGGAAAGAATGGAAACCCGTGTTTCCAGGAATTTCTCCTCCAGCGGTGACACCCTCCACCTATTTAGCCGCAGCGGCAGCTGCTAACAAAGTACCTGCCCTCAAAATCAAAGTCCAAGAGAGGTCGGGTATGTTACAGAGTTTACTGGATTTATCCAAGCAAGAACTGTCCCGATTTAATCCACTGCGAACCCCTCCACGTCGAGTGATGCCTGTCATCAAGTTGATACGACGTAGAGACAATCAGTGGCGAAGCGTTCCACTATAAAAAAGACCTGGGACAAACGATGGGTATCAGTGTTTTTGTGTTCCGGAACAAATAAAGATGTCGCCCCCCAGAAGCCATCCCTCTTCTAATCCCAAAGGAAAGAAAAAAAAGGACTGCCTCCTCGTTTAACCAAACATTGGGAGGTGTTGTCAGTTACGCGAAAACAACTCATTCAAACAGCCTCCAGAGATGTCGTCGATACCGTGTGAATGTTGTCTGAATGTCTTGAAACGAACGATACCTTTGTCATCAGAAAGAATGCTCAGCCAAGTTTCGACACTTTCTTCGCCAAATGGTCAAGAAAAAAATACCCATCTGTCAAAAGAAAAAGATGTTGGTACAACGCGGAGGAATTTTACCCATGTAGTTATATCTCTTGCTGAAAGGAGTATTGGGAACAATGCCGGGAAGACTCATGGGAGCAAGATCAAAAGGACCAAGAAGATAAAAGGGTCCTTTGGGTTCAAAAGATCTCAGACGTGACCTTTGGAATCTAAGGGAAGGACAAAAACTGACTTTAGTGCCTTACAAACGATGGATGGAATTCCATCGTTGGCAGGAACAACGGACTCTGCATTTAACTCCCAATCCTCATGTGACCGAGATGTCCCAGTTACAACATGAATTGCAGGATTGCAGCGATTTGTCAGAAACGGAAAAATCGCAACGGTACGGTCAAGTGTTACAACGACTTCTACTCTTTCACCAGAAAGCTTTGGACAAAACAACTCGACCAACTCTGAAAGATTTTAAGACCCTGATGAAAAGTCGATCACCGCCACCACCCCCAGTGACCAAGACAGACGCAACCCCACGGATGCATGAGGAAGAAGAAACACGAGAAGTCTTTCAAACACCTCAGCGGCTCCCATCCCTAGTAAGATTGCAGCGTCCCTGTTGACCCCTTCTCCCACACCTGAATGAAAAGAACTCAAAGCTTGTGTTAAAAAGATGATGTCCACTCCTCCTTCGACAGAAGTCAAAAAGAAAGAAGGGAAACCAGAAGTGAAAAAAGAAAGCAAGACAAAATCCATCCCATTACCGCCACCACTACCACTACTACCCTCGACTTCTACTCCCGTGGCACGTCGGACACGTAAAGCCGTTTCCAAACCACCACCTCACCCCATCCAAAGTAGTATCCGTGAAGAGTGGGTGATATTAAAAGAAAGACCTGATGGAGAATGTGTTAGCCAGCATTTACTACGATCCATCCCATCCTGCGGGATACGGAGGAGTTCAGAAATTGTACCGTGCTGAAAAAACCCGATTCAAAAGTGTCTGTTTACCTCAAATGCAACGATGGTTACAAGAACAAGCCACGTACACCTTACACAAACCCATTCGACGAAAAGTTTCCAGAAATCTCACCAGAGTGGAGAGCATCAATCATCAATGGCAAGCCGATTTAGCCGATGTCTCTCATTTGGCTACCTACAATCATGGCTACAAATATTTGTTTTGTGTCATCGACGTCTTTTCCAAATTTGCCTGGGTCGTACCATTGACTTCCAAAACGAGCACTGAGTTAGTGCGAGCCCTCAACTCTCTTCGATGGCAAACCTACAAAGGCACCGAATTTCTGAATTAAGCTTTACAAAAGAATTAAAGAAACGAGACATTCATTTTTTCACCACCGAGAATCCCGAAACCACAGCCAGCACCTTGAAAGAACTCATGTGGAAATATTTTACGCATCAACACACTCTCAAGTACATCGACGTCTTACCGCACCTGGTCAAAGGGTACAACTAATCTTATCATCGGAGCATCGGATGTACCCCCTCCCCCCCAAGATGTGACTCCCCACAACGAAGTGACCGTCTTTGAGCGCCTGTTTGGTACATCCCCGACTGTGACTGTCCCTAAGAAAGGTGGAGTGTTGACAACGGGAGATTGGGTGAGCATTGGCAAAACCAAACGCACTTTCGACAAAGGTTACTTACCCAACTGGACCACAGAATTGTTTCGTGTCACTGAACGAATGCGTGGCCGTCATCCTGCCGTCTATAAATTAGAAGACATGAACGGGGAAGTGTTAAAAGGAACGTTCTACTTGCCCGAGTTACAGCGCGTGACCGAAAAAGATGAGGATGTGTACGACAGGAAAAAAGAAGACGAAATGTACGACACCAAAAGTATTCTCGATCAAAGAACCCGAAAAGTGGGAAAACGTCGTGTCAAAGAAGACAAAGTACATTGGAAAGGATATCCACCGAGTTTTGACTCTTGGATCGACGCTTCGCAAGTCATCGACTATAATAAGAAGTGACCATCATGCCCTTCAACACAGCCTCAACCACTACAGTGACCATTCATTCACCCATTTCTTCTTTGCAAGATCTTCAAAAACAACCCTTGTGGGTGTGGTGTGGAGAACGTGTGCCTAAAACGAAAAATCGTCTTTTTCTGCCAAATCTTTGTGGTGTATTGTGTCATCGGTGCTACCATTGCCAATTTGAGTTTGCAACAAGGAGACAAACAGTTGTGGACCATTTTACTGAGCAGTTGCATCGATTACCTTCTCCCCAATTCTTCTCTGAAATACGCTAACGGTAACAACAGGAGCCTTGCGACCAACGTCAGTCACCCTTCCAACAGTCACCACCAAAACATCCACAATAACCCTCTTTTAGGCACTCCTCTGACCTCCAGTGAACCCTCGGACAGCAGAACTCTGGAATTATGAATAACCAATTTTACTTAACTTTTCTAAGTGACATTTCCATGGATGTGTTTCCCGCAATACTTTGTGCTGTTTCACGGTCAAATTACTTCAGGCCATCCAATTGAATCATGAAACCCATTGGGAAGTGGCTTTCGTCGAAATGATTCACCTTACACAAATCAAAAACGTCACTGAAAATCAAAACACTTTTGAGGTCGATGTTCTGAACGACCAAGTGCAACAATACTTGAATGAAAACGAAACTGTAGATGCCTCTATGAAACGACAAGAGTCCCCCGATCCTCCACGGTACATCTATATGTTGACTATTCCGGCAGGCTATTATTTTAACTGCCAACATCTGGTGGACACGATTGCTGCTAAATTCAATGCGCTGTTTGGAAAAGCCTTGGACAAAGCTAAACGAAGTGTCACCCTCGAGTACCATAAAGTGGATCTTCGCCTGCTGATGAAATTTTTAGATGGCAAAACGTTGTCCTTTACATTTTGTCCCGAATTGTTTGACATTTTGGGTGGAAACCTCAAAATTATCAAGGGTCCACTTATGCCACCCATCGCCAAAAACTTGACCTTTGCGAGTTTTTTTTTTAGATCCCCTGTAGAACTGAACCAAGGATTAAATTTGATCTTTGTGCACTCCGATGTGGTGGAGTACAACGTGGTGGGACACACAACTCTGTACCGTTACTGCGAGTCATTCCTTTCAAAGTGGATTCTGAGGGCTAATGACGAGGAAGGTGGAAACACCTATCACGTTCACCGCGAATTTGTACATTCTCATTATTTACCTGTCAGTAAGTCGTATTTCGACAGTGTCAACATTGCTATAAAAGGAGATCTGGAACAAAATATTCCGTTCACCAAAGGGAAGTCACAGTGAATCTCCATTTTCGAAGACGATTATCTAACGACTCGTACGTCATGTATCCTGTGTACCTAGGAGTTGCTCGACAGCGAGGACATGGTTTAGGAGATATGCTGAAATCTGCCTTTCGTTCGGTGGCCCCAGTTCTGAAACCGATGGTGACACGGGGATTGCACGCCTTGAAAGATGCCGCTTTGACGCACGACAAAGAATTTCTCTAAAATGTCATCATCGACAAACAAAATCCCAAAGAAGCCTTCTTGAGAGCAGGCAAAAATGTCTTCCTTCAAACTGGCAAAGAGATTTTGGGCCGACGAGAAACTCCTATAAATGCCCTGGGCGCTGCTGAGCCAGGCATTCCTGCTTCCCTGACGCCACAGCAAGGACAAGGCAGAAAAAGATGACAAAGACACCCCTACTGAGGACTTCACACACCCAGAGCTAGAAAGACCAAAAAAAGGAAGAACCGTCCGAGAATTAGACTTTTTTGATTATTAAATCACAGAGAGAAAAAATGATGCACCGAGAGTCTTGCGAATGTTCCAAATCGGAACTGGATCTGTTTGCCATGACACCCACTATGATGACAATGCAAGAATTCCAGTGGGTAGAATTTCATCCCATCTCCTCTTTGACGACCTCAGCCCCCATTGAATTTGAAATCAAAGGACAGCCCGATGATTACATCGATCTGAATAGCAGTTACTTGTACCTGAAAGTCAAAGTGATCAAAACAATTTCATGCATTCCTTGTTCAGCGAAGTGCATTTGTACTTGAATAACAAACTCGTCAGCAGCAGCATGGATACTTACTCTTACCGAGCGTACCTGAAAAATCTCTTGACGTATGGAAAAGATGCCAAGAACACTCACCTGGATGCTTGCGTGGTATGGAAACCTGACAAAGCGGGCAAGGACAAGTTTAACGACACAGCCCTGACAGCAGCTGACGATCCTCACAATGTGGGTTTTAACGACTGTCGAAAGAAAATCCTGCAAGGACGTAGTCTAGAACTGATGGATCGTTTGCATTTGGACATGTGGTTGCAAGAAAAGTATTTGTTGAACGGAGTGGATATCTGCCTGAGACTGAATCACAACAGTACCGTTTTCCATTTAATGGCTCATGTCAACGAGTACAAAACCATCATCCAAGAAGCCACACTCTATGTGCGACGCGTGGAAGTGTTACCTAAAGTGGGAAACGACATCAGTCACACTGTGAGCAGAACGACTGCCAAGTATCCTATACGAAGTGTGGAAGTGAAAATCTTCACTATTTCCGCTTGACTCCGATCCAAGATCGAAGATCATCTGTTCCAAGGAGAGTTACTCAAACGTTTAATTGTTGGTATCGTCAGTAACGAAGCCCTCAATGGAGCCGTCACTGCCAATAATTTCGAGTTTAAGCACTACAGAGTGTCCAAAGATCGAAGTCAGTCGCGATGGTAAAACCTTGTGTACCAGACCCTTCGAACCTAAGTTTGCCGAGAAGGATTACTTGAGATCGTACCTGTCCTTGTACGAAGCCACTAGACAGCTAGGGAGCAACACCAGCCACGGTATTTCGTACGAGGATTATGCAGGAGGCTACGTTTTGTGGGCTTTTGATTTCACTCAAGACCAAGGCAGCGACAAGGGACATTTCTACCCTTTAAAATCTGGTCAACTGCGTGTGGAACTTTAGTTTGCAGAAGCTCTAACCGAGACGGTGAACGTCGTCTTGTATTCCGAATTCGACAACACTCTAGAAGTCAACAGTTTGAGAGAAGTCATTCAAGACTATTAGAAACTATGAAAGACTCGTATCCCTCTTTGAATGGTGGAAGATCTTTGGAAATGGAATGGGAGGATATCGTGAAAGCAGAACCCAAAGACAAAGACGAAGAGGTGGTGGTCATGTGCAGATGGCCAGAACAAGAATAACATTTAGTCTCCTATTTTGCCAAACACCTGGCGGAAAAATATACAGGGTTGACCAAGAAACATTGCTATGGATGTCAAAACGATCATCCCAGTTAAATTCAACACAATAAATGTCTGATGATGAATCAAGAAGAAAAATGGGACGAGTATCTGGAGGACGCTTGGGGTCTTATCTCAGACGAAGCAGTGTTTCATCAGTGATATAAAGACTTGCGTCATCATTCCTCCCCTCCATTGACTGCTCTGGAAATCCGTCGCATCAAAGTTCTCTTGGCCCAGAGTACGAAGACGGAGCTAATAGACGTTTACTTATCAGAAATTTTCAGGCAAAAAGTCAGGATTGAATTGATGACTTATCATTACCTGTGAAGAAAAAAACAAAACAAAATGGATACCTGGGAACTTTATTACCTTTTGAAAAACAGTTCGTACACCGCTTCTTGGAATCCTGTCGTGTGCTCTAAATATGAACATCCTCATTGCAAACCTAAAGACCATCAAGCTTATGTCATCAACACGGACGATTGTAATATCCCAGGAACCCACTGGGTAGCCATCTACTTTCCCCACGATGCCTGTGTGGAGTATTTTGATTCGTATGGATTGCCACCTTTGGAAGACGACATCATCGACTTTATGAGAAGAAATGCCCAGACGACACGATTTAATAATGTGAAATTACAAGGCACAGATTCCATGGTGTGTGGACGATATTGTGTGTATTGTCTTCATCAACGCAGTCTTGGATATCCCTTAGAACATTTAGCGACTTATTTTGATCGTGACTCTTCTAGAAAAGATGAAAAAGTAGATCGATGGTTTTGTGACCATTATGGATATCTCTTGTCTTTAGCTAGGAATCGTAGTGTACATTAATGGCCCAATGACTTCCATTCAGTGGAAGTCTAACTTGACTCACGACGTTGTCAACCTTGTCAAAAATAGTTTGTTCGATATTGTATGAATTGATGTTACATTATGTGTTGGTTGGTTGAATAAAATGTTATCTTTTGAAAAAGTGTTGGTGGCTTGTTTTAAAAATGAACACTGAATATACGCTGTTTGACTTCTCTCTCTATCCCTCACCATGAGATAATCTATAGCGTTAATACCCAAAAAACCGCAGGGATGTTTTCTATCGCGTCCGCGCTTGAGACCTATAAAACGTAGCGGTCTCCAGTCTGACCATCCATTGTTGATTCGTCAAACTACGAAGATGACTTCAAGACTAGCCAAGCTTAACGAATCCCACGTGAATTTACATCGTGTCAGACAAAACTTGAAACCCTAGCCTGATGAGATTGAAAATGTCAGGATGCTGAAAGTGGCCCAAGACCTGATAGAAGAGGTCTTTAAATACGAAATCAAGAAGGAACAAGAAGAATGGACCAAGAAGTACAGACTTCTGAAACAGCAGAGAGAGCAGCAACAGCAGCAACAACAACAGCCGCAGGAACCAGACAGAGGCTTTGTGGACTGCCATGTGGACACGAAAGAGTTCTCCTTCTTCTTCCGCAGAAGCAGACCCTATCCTGTTAGAAAGCCTGCAGTCAGACGGGGGCGCAATCTTAGACGATAAGAGGTTACCATAACTCCCCAACAAAACAGTCCTTTCCAGGGCTACCCCAACAATCTAGAAAAGAGCTAGTAGTGAAATTGCCAAAATATTTGTCTGTCTTTGTGTTTGTCTGTATTTTAAAAAAAATAGAAGTGTGCCTGTAAACACTTTGTTTCACTGACTTGTAAGATAGTGTGTGTTTGTAGTTAAAAAAATAGAAGTTTGCCTATAAGCACTTCGTTTACCTAGCTTGTAAGATAGTGTGCGTGTGTTTATAGTTTGTGATTGTAGGTAAAAAGGTGAGTGAGTGTTTAATTTAGGACAGCGCGTTCCATGTTATTGATGGTGGAGTGGGTATTGTTAGTTTTTGTGTGAGGGGGATGTTTTACTTCACGTTCGCGCTTCAGACATATAAATCGGATATAGTCTGGCTACCCATCGTTCACTCGTTAACATGAGTAGAATAAGCAAATTACTCGAACTTCAGATGCACCTGGAGTTTGCCAGGTGCCTCCTGGACGAGATGGCCATGGAGGCAATCCAGGAAGAAGCTAGGATTGAAGAGGAGGAGGAGGAGAGGAAAAAGAAGAGGAGGAAGTCAAATCCTATCTCACCTGATGCTAAGCCCTGTGTGTGAGGTCAAGCCAATGGTTAGCACGCCAACACCGCCACTGCCACCACGTCAGCCACAGCCACAACCACTATCACCAGTACCAAGAGTTGCTGTCCCCCAGACAGAAAACTGGGAGGATGAGTTGCGTCAGCAGGAGATAAGGAGGTCACAGCTTCCACGGGTGTGGCATAGAAGACAGAGGGAACAAGTCTTCAGAATCCCAGAAACTGAAGATTGGGGTACTGAAGCCAATCAAGCTGCCTCTGCACTCCCAACCACACGTATTAATTGGGAGCAGGACTGGAGTAGGAGATGTGTCTGTTATGCCCGGCTTGGGAGATGTCAACATTAACTGGGTGCATCTGAAGTTCAAAAAAAACCCAGCCCTTTTCAGGGCTAACCAAATCTCTAGAAAAGAGAGACTGATCAAGTTGCCAATTTGTGGGAATGTGAAGTAGTGTGACTATAAACACTAACTCCTTTACTGATATGTGTTTGTGTTTATGTGTGTGTATGCATGTATGTGTGCACGCGTACGTTTGTGTATGTGTGTATGTTTGTGTGAGCGTACGTTTGTGTTTGTGTTTGTATGTTTGTGTTTGTGTGCGCGTACGTTTGTATGTTTGTGTGTTTGTTGTTTCCCTTAACAAAACCCACATCCCTGCACAAAATGATATTTGTTATGTGTGAAAGTAGTGTAACTATAAACACTGACTCCTTTACTGATGTGATTGTAGGTGATGATGTATTTTGTAAATAAAAAATTACCTTTTCCACAATGTGTGGATAGTAGATAATGTGATAGTGTGTTGTTTGGAATAAAAAATTATTTTAGGTTAGCACTCTCATTACTGTGGCTTGTTTGATAGGTGATATGGGTAGTTAGTGTGAGTTTTTTTTTTTTTACTTCACGTCCGTGCTTGAGACGTAATGTGCAGCGTTCATCGTTCGAGCAATTCAACATTGAATAATCTAAGAAGATGGCTTCTAACACAACTGATAAAATGAAAACATTGCAAGAGGCAGTAGATGAAGTGGGGATGGTGGAGGAATTTTTAATGAGGATGGAGTATGGTGCCTATAGCCTTCACAGGTTAAAAATGGAAATAAATAATTTAAAGAAGACGAGGAAAGACTTAGAGAGTTGATGAAACAGGAAAAGGAGGAGAAGGAGGATAAAGAGCACAAAGAGCAAATGAAAAAATGGAACGAAAAAAATTGAAAAAGAAGAGGAAAACGAAAAGAGGAAAAAACAGGAGATAGAGGTAAAGGTAGAAGAAGAAGAGAAAAAAGATGAGAAGAAAAAGAATATAGTGAAGAAAATAAGAGGTTGGTGGAGGAGAAGACGAGAAAACAAAAATTAGAAGACAAAGAAACCCAAAGGCCCATTTCAGGGCCAATACATTGCCTCGAAAATATTTACTCTCTTGCCTAATAAAATTGTGTTTGTATGTGTATGTATATGTGCACTCGTACGTTTTTGTGTATGTATGTGTGCACTCGTACGTTTTTGTGTATGTATGTGTGCACTCGTACGTTTGTGTGCATGTGTATGTGTATGTCTCTATTTGTCCCTAGAGTCACACGTATTCAGGTCAGTCCGTGCCACACTGTTCCGCCCGATTGAGGTCAGCCACTTGCAACATTGTTGCCAGTGTCCAGTACCAAGACGTCACCCTCCTGTTCAATTCCTCTTTTCCCTATACAGTTCCAATCCATTCCCTATGTTCAATTCCCATATTGCCCTCAATAGTCCCAACCTATTTTAAAAATCCAATATTGCTCCCAAGAGTCCCACCCATGATAAATTTCCCATGTTAAATTCCCATATTGCCCCAAAGGGCAAAGTCATTGCTTTCCTTCTTTAAACCATAAAATTGCCCTAATGCATCCCCACTCACTACTAACAGATTAACAACTATCTGATCACCCTTTTGATATCATGGAAGACGATAATGACAAAGATGATGATGACAAAAGCCCTTTGTCTGAACCTCCAATGTGAAAACAGGGTCATTAATTCACCAAAACGAGCAGCACGTGTTTTGTTGGTCAATAATTAACCCTACCCCTTCTTTTCTTATATTTCTTAAACCAGACATACAACGTTTGTATAAAAGAAACAAAAACAAAGAAAAGCGTTTGATATTTCATGCAGAAGTTTTTGTGTGTTAACAATATAAATGGCATGTCATTTGATATGACAGGCTTTTGATGCGTACAATTAGACACATATAAACATCATAGCACATTACTAAATCAATATAGGGTGTCTGGACGAGAATGTTACCATATTTCCATGACCTAATATTCACCTCTTGGATTCGTCATTTAGAAGATCATATTCGTCCCTTGGAAACTATTCTATTTCGATAAAGAGAGCGACTTCGTGATGGTAACGCTTTTTATTGTATGTCACTGGTATCTAAACACAGAGATAATCCACCAAAATTAGTATATTAACAATTGATACCTAATACACAATGATTTTATCATAATTATTACATATTTTCGCCGTTTTATCATATATTTTACCTGAAAAAGAAAGAGACAAGAGAAACAAATATGATATAGATCATTGTGTAAACTATGGTAGACCATAGTTTCTTTGTTTCTAGTTATAATTTTGACCGAACAGAGCAGAGGGTGATTTGCCGATAATACGAATATTAAGGCTTACAAGCGAGTAGTTCGAGGCTAGATGCTCGTTATATGGGTGTTAATAAGGATCACATTAATGTCATTTATTATAATTAAATAAATCATGGCTTGAAACTCGATGAGAAGCGTCGAGGGGTAACGTGTACGGATGAAAATAGCGGCCCATCAACAAAGATAGTCCTATCAAGAAGTAACCCACACATCCAGCGAATTTATTCATGGTTGAGAGCCAGTAGTGCTTGTCACAAAGTTCTGTTCTTCAGACAAATGATTCTTCAGTATTAACATATATCGATGCAGATGCTAGTTTTAAATAATTTGCTTTAAAAAAGAAAACAAAAGAAGATATTTCGGTGAGGAAAGGTATTTATAAGAAAGTGAAGACCTAGACTTCGAAAAGGTTTTTAGAGGTGTGCGGTAATACCGATATATTGGTTTACCGTGGTATTTTTTTCCGGTGGTACGTACCACGATACTTTTTCACTGTATTGGTACGTCGATAGTTTCAGTCAGTAAGGAACGTACTGAAATTCCCGATGAATAGTGTTATGAATTCAGTGATAATAACAAAGTGTATTAATTATTAGGGACAAAATATTTTTTTAAAATCCCATTTTTACAAATCGGTTATATCTGTCACAAATGTTGTTGTTGTTGTTGTTGTTGTTGTTGTTGTTGTAGGGTTTAACGCCATTTTTCAGCACACGATAGGCTATACATGGCGGCCAGTATTAATGGTGGAGGAAGAAACCGGGAAATACCCGGAAAGAACCACCGACCCACGAGAAGCTACTGGCAAGCTTTCTCACATATCCACGTTCGCCGAATCCAAGACTCGAACCCACGCAGACAAAGGTGACTGTCACAAATGAATGGTAAATATTACAAATATAATTAGATTTATGCTCCTTTAATTTCATGTTTGACACGTATGCCAAAGCGGTGGTCAAATGGAATGCTGTGAAACATATTCGGTCCAAATCCAACTTTCCGAAACATTCTGGTTACCCCCCCCAACCCCCCCCCCCCACCAACCTCCAAAACCCCTACAAAACAACAACAACCACTAAAACCCACATGTCATATTTTAGATATGTACTAGCTTATGTGAACGTGCTAAGTATATATATTCCTTTGTAAGACTGCAAATCATCCTACGATTTTCAGAAGCGCACTTGTTTTCTGTCTACATGTTTACGTCATTTCTCAAGTCCACTAAATATTTTTTCATTTGTTGAGTAAGTACGTTTTGTGTTTACTGGCCCTCTCTGATATATATCTTGCCTGGATGGTGGTATCATACTCAGAGTTTCCGTGCCTATTATACCAATAGTGTGGCTAGAAAATAGCACCAACATTTCCTATTTAAGCAACAGGCTTTCTAATGACAGCACCACGTTTTACACAGCATCAACTAAAGTGTAAGCATAACCTTCTTACTTTAGTATAACGTTCAGATTGCAATTTATACAACAATTAACATACATATCGCAAATTCATCTACTATAAGGTACTGGCAGTTTAATTTAGGGAGTGGGGGCCGTGATTTTCTTTTGAGCTAAATTATTTTCTTTTCTTTTATCTCAAGATAATTAATATATTTTCCAGATAATATCATGGATATACTATGGTGTTATTTTTAAATCAGAGCAAGATATTTTTCGAGCAGACAGAAATTGAATAAAATGGCGACAGGCCCCTGTCCCAGAACAATGAATTGTTGGCCCTTAATATAATTGCTGTATACTGTGGTACGTATCGCGGTATGTTCAGAAATAACACCGTACAAAATATTTCGTGGAACCCAACTCTAAAGGTTGTTATTATGTCCTAAGCAGAGCCATTTTCATCTACCTTCGATGCAATAATAAAGTAAAAAAAAAGTATAACAAAACAAACAAATATCTTGAACTTTATCATATACTAAAAAGCATTCAAAAGTCATGATATATCGTAACTGATATATGAACAATTGATAAAAGTCATTCCGGACAATAAATTATCATCGAAATCTGGTTAACCAGTATTGATTAATTAAAACGGTTGTGGTGGGTTGTTTTAAAGAAGGTATGGAGATGTCAAGCCTTATTTCCAACAAGGAAACTCATTTCGTATTGCATGTAACTGGGTTGCCTCGAGGCAAGCATTAATTACCTTTGTATTTGTCTCATTATCAAGTAATAGCTTGTATGACCTATTTGTCCTCAATATGTAATTGTATATTAATGACCCTTTGTGTATGATAAAATTTTTTCTCAAAGTGATTTGTTCTATGAATATGACATTTAATAGATAAAAATAAGACATTTTCCCGGAAGTATGACATGTAATAGTCAAGAAGATTCCTGTAATTTGTAGTTATTTCCAGCAATAATATCATTTCTACAGCTTCTAAAGCTTTGGAGTAAGTCCAAAAGTTGTGCATTTCCTATATAAGTGTATTATAAACACATCCTTACCAGCTGATTGCCGATTGAATCTGTCATGACCTGTGTTGTGTTCCTATATATTAATCTAAAAGTACAACTAAAAATTTGACATAGTTATGGGGTCATATACAAAAATGCATATCGTCCATAAGTGCAAGTAAGAAATAAAACTATAATATTTATATGTTGAAGACTCTGTTTTGTATATATGTATATCTTCATTTCTCTAGTTTTGTCATGTTAAATTCTGGTATTTAATCTACAAGCACCCATTCCATACTTTGTATAATTACTAAATAGAGATCTAACAATGTCTTCATCCATACGTACATGTCCTTTTATTAACAGGAATCATGCAGAAGCTCTGAAATCTCTGTTATAATAACCACTCTTTGCCTGCATATTTAGTGTACTATTTGCACTTCTTTCATGCCAATCATGAGACAGAAGAAAACTGAGCACTCACAGACAACAATAATAGGTCATGCAATTGGAACACTGGCGTGAAATTGGATGGCTTAAGTTTATTGCATGTTATCCTTAACATAGTTTTCTGAGAGCTCATTTTCTGCAACATTATTCTCTTCTTAGGCGATATCTCTTCTTCTATTTATTGTGGAATGTATTACAAGTTTTTTGTAGGAACCTAGGAAGGACCGTCTATTACACCGTGCCGAAAAGCTTTATCTTAGTCATATACCACCCACCCCTTGTATATTCTGACACAGACATGCAGACACAAAAAACACAATACACACGCATGAATGATTCTTTTCTTTGAAGTATTACAACTGTTAATTTTCTGATATTATAAACTTTATCCAGGCTATTGTAACTTTTGGAATTGCCAAAAATCTGCTGATCTTACATATAGAGATTGTTTTAAACACTGCATTAAAATGACTTCACTTCAATCATTTACACTGGAAAAACATACACCACAATTTAAATTTAAATTTTAAAAGAATATTTTTCACAAGGTATGTATTATTCACTGCACAAATACATGATGTTGAAATATTGCTGCATCCTCAAGCAACGAGTTTCTGTACCATGAAACCATGTAAGTCACCCATTGATGATCATAAAAATGTGCACATTATGAATATTGTTGTCATCATTCCCAAAACGTGGTTTTTACAATTAGCAATCCGTACAAGTCACATCTGCACCACTAGCTATTAGGGCTTACAGAACCACACACTCAGACTGGACAAAATCTCAAGTTTTCTGGTCGTGTAGGCAACAACTGTTTGATACATAACATGCAAATTGGTTATAAAAGATTTATACCACTGGTCATTTGGAACTTGGTCGACTCTGGTGGCAATGATGGCAGATTATCTCCCTTTGCAAAACTCACTGGTGGCAATGCATCATGTTTATATTATCTCGGAGGCCTTGAGAAATGCCACTGCACGATTAACAAGTACTGTTTCCCAAAAAAGCTTACTGTCTTGCAGCCATATCAGCTGGATGTCACTGTATGTTCAAATTGGTGATAAAACTTGAATGGGTTGTAATCAATTATTTTTGTTCATTTATTCTTTATTTAGACAAAGATCAGTGTCAGAAGGGCAGCACTTGAAAAATATAAGAATCCATAATTTTACTATGATGTCCCCACTGGCATATTGCCATCAGACAGTGCCGTTTCCAGTCTTCTTGAACATTTGTGAACTCTGCAATGAATAACTTTGACTTTGTTTGAAACTAAAATTTAAGAATGCATGCTTGTTACACTGTCATAGCTTTCCGTTAGAAAGTCTCTCTATGAAATGGAATCCATATTACAAATTTGCCAAAATGACAAAATGTGAAAAATAGTTATAGAGATTCCTCTAACCTTCCTCAGTAACACCACCATATAGTATCCCATTCAGCACTGGATTTTTAATTGGCATCAGTTTGGTTCAACTAAAAGACAGTAATGTTTCTTACTGTCATAATGTCATAATTGACCTTGATGCATATCGGAGATTTCAGCTAACTGACTAGTTTGCAATTAATTTGCACTAGATTTTTCTACATTTAGTAAGGGGTGATATTTAATGGCTGATTAACATACTTTTCACAAACAAGAAATCCATTTATGGTACAAGGCACTCTGCCAAATTTAGTCAAATTCTTTCGACTTTTTTAAGAGTAGTTTGAAGATTTTTTTTTTTTTAAAAATTTTCTAATAGTGGCAGGTTGGAACAAGGATTAGCACCATTTGGGCAAACCAAAAAGCCACTTAGGAAAGGATGATTTCCATCATATTCAATTGAGTAATTTTGGAGAAAAAGGTTGTTTAAAGGTTTCTGTAGTAACATTTGCTTTATTTTAATAGTGTTTGGGCATCATTTGAATGAAAAAAGTCCTTGATGCCATGATGCTTTCTGTCAAACTTGGTCACATTCTGTTGAATAGTTTAAACATTTTCTATTTTTAGCAATGGTAGCCACATTTAAATGGGGACCATTGTTATACACCATTGAAAGGCCTTGATGTTTGAACACTCCGTTTCAAATCTGTTCAAATTCAGTTGAGCAGTTTTTGCAAAAAGATAATTTAAAGTTTTTTCTATCTTTAGAAGTGGTGGACATATTTAAACCATTGATATAATTTGAAAAAACTTGAAAAAAATGTCATACCAGCATACCTTCTGTTAAAATTGGATACATTTTCTTCTGCAGCTTTTGAAAATCTTTAGAAAATGGCAGCCACATTTTTGATGGACTGGCATCAACTCAAGAAGTTCACAGGCCTTGATGCCAGAATGCTACCTGTAAAATTGTGTGCAAATCAAAAGGTTTTAAAAGTTGTAATGAACAATTGTGAATGAACACATGACAGACTATACAATAAGTTCACTCAGAAATATCATTTGAGCAGGAATATAAAAAATGTTCATAATTATGTGCTCAGGAAACATAAATGTCCCACCAGTATTTGAAAACTCCATGTCACAGAATCAGGACATCAGACCAGAAGATTTAGACAGTTTGATCATTAGCTTGTCTTTGAACCCAGTAGATTTTTTTATCAACAAAAACTTTACATGATTTAAGGGGACTGAAAAGAAATTAAGTTGATTTTTTTACATAGCATTTATTCTTTTCTCTCTAATAACGCTTTTGAATCTCAATCATATTGAATACTCATCACTATATTGTCAATAAAATGAAAAATTAAAGAGTTGTATATCTCATAGTTCACTGTAAGGATTTGTTATAAAATCCACAATCATTTTAAGTTTCCTTTACAATAACACTATCTGGTGACTACTGATGACAATCAGTGTGATTATTTAATTTCACATTTAACAGCATCTCAATAGTTTTCTCATCCAGATTTCACCTTGTATTTTATGAAGAAAGGTGAATGTACTCTCTGTGCCAGCATTAGAACGTAACATTAATAAAAACAACCATGCTATGCCTGCAAAGTTGAATCTTCAGTATTCCTGTGGCTGGCTTTTAAGGCTGTTCACTGCTCGCTAGTATTCCGACCTCTCTTAGATGCGGATTTCCCTCTGACTCATCGGGTTTTCCTTTTACTTCCCCTTTCCTTCCTTCTCCCTTCTTCTTCCTTCCTTCTCCCTTTCTTCCTTTCTCAGTATAAAACTGCTTCCTTAATGCTGTTTCTTTCCACACAAACCATGCGTCCTAGCACTATAGCCTGTCTTCCTTTTTAAGACAGCTATCTGGCTTTTATTCGTTAACGAGGGAAACACAATTCTATTGTTCCCACAGAGTCGGACCTTTTGTCTTCTCACAAGGCAAGAGTTGAACTGAAGAGTTCTGAGCAAGTTGGTACCCTAAATTCTAGTCTCCCAAATTGTACGCCTTAATTTTTACTGACCAATCAGAAGTAACTGTTCCTAAAATTCTCCCCAAATAATCACGTCTTTCATCAGATTTCACCAGCCTAAGATGTTCTGCGATTAGCTTTCCTTTGAAGATCAATTATTTGACATAAAGTCCTCTTCCAACTGATACGGTTGTAACTATATGTTCACTGTGTCACTATACCGTTACGATGACTCGGTCAATTATACTGAAGCTTAAACATAGAACCTTTTATGTTTCAGAGATGAAATAAGAGAAATATCAGTGAACTTTCTCAAGACCTTTCTGGCTTGACTATGATAACTTCAAAGCACAATTTATTCAACCTTAAATTTCAATAAGTCTTCAAAATTCACCACATTACATACTCACATAAAAACTGAATAATTTAGAAAAAAATTAAAAGCCTGGAAGAAGGGAGGCCAGCTCATCTACGGGACAAAGTCTAAACTTTAAAAGTTTTAAGTTTTGTTGTAGGCTACTAGCATCTATTGTTATTGTAGATTGCCATGGACAAGACCACATACCTAACCTGAACCCCAAGGACCTCCTGTACTGAAACCCCATGTGAACATCACCATCCATTCAAATGGAGTAGCAATAACAAGATTTTCAATGTGTCTGGACTTATGGGCTGGCTTATGTGAAGGTCATGCACTTTTTATTGATTTATCCATTCAGTTTGGGGTGGTTGGGGTGGCTTATACGCTAATGGGCTTATACATGAGTATATATGGCATCTATATTGTGTGTTTAATTTTTGTTCATGATTGTAGATTGTAAGGGTCATTTTTTTTAAACAATATTATACAATACTGTGTCTTAGTTTTTTATATAAAGGTAGTGATAAACAGAATTATTTATTCCTATCTTATCTTCTGTAGGAGAATCAGTCTTTCTGTTGTGTTCAATTATTACTTTAGAAGATCTATTTTAATTATTCACTGGAATTACAAAGTGCTCAGTGACCTTGGATTACTGTGAATTCATTTAAAGACATTCTGGATTATATCATTGTAATACATCAAGACTGTTGACACATTACCACATCTGAGGTTATTGGCACATCAGCACATTCAATTTTGCAGTTCATTTGGAACACCACTGGGATTCATTTAGAATACTCTATACTTTTGGACTTGTCATAGAACTTTTAGGATTATTTGAGATTTAATTCACAATCCTGAAGTTTCTTGTTAAATTTTCACTTTGTATTCTAGGGAAATAAATTATTTACTGAACGTTACAAAACCTTTTGGTTTTGCTTTTTTCTGATAATCAGTTTTCAACCATAAAGTTGTAACAATTTTTACATGAACAAAAATACATTCAAGCTGCCCTTCAAAATGCCTCTAAAAAATCTTGAGCAGCACAATAACAATTAAATAACACAAAATCTTAAAATATTAATTCAAGTGTTTCTGCTGAAAAAATGTTTTAATTGGTCTCTCGTTTTTGTCTCACCTCCTCCAAGGATCAGCTAGTTTTTATCCAAAACTCAAAAGTCATCATGGATCAACTTTTATCCCTTTCTTACATACAACACCACATAAAACATTTTGCAATTGGCCTTAACTCTTCAGATTACAACAGTAAGGTAATAAATTAACAGCTTGTTGTGTACACATGTTAGCCTTCTTAATAGGATTACTCAGCCACACTTCACTGCACTGCTATAAAATTTCCAGTCCCCAGTACTCTTGGTTTATCAGTTCCTATAATATGTGGATAGAACATGTAAAATAATGTAAACATTTTTAATTTTTCTTAAAAGGTAGGTTTCAACTATAAAACTCTATGTGCAATTGATAGCTACTAAAATGGTATTTTTGAATTTTGTCTTACCACCAGTACAATCTGTGGTGTGAATATCTCCCATCACAGTGTTTCAAACCTTCACTAGTGTCTAAAACTGACCCAAATCCAGATGGTTGTGTGGATGGATAGACAAGGGGTACATAATATACCCCACAACAGTGCTTAAAAACTTCTTAGCAGTGTTTTTAAAAACTGACCAAAATCCAGATGGATGCAAGGATGGATAGAAAAGGACTACACAATATGCCCCCACAACATTTATGGCAAGAATAAAAATAAAGGTGAGCATTATGTGAATACAGTTTTTAATTTCATTCATATACAAGTTATTTATCTTGTCAGTACTCTCTACTACTCATGATTCTACAAGGTTCACAGTGCTACATGTGGCAATTAATAAATATTTTCTACTCAGAATATCTTCAGTATACTCAGTATATAAAATGTATACAAGATCAAGAAGATTGTTGCTGTGCAAGTCTCTGTATGAATTCAACCACTGTTCTGGTGGGTCTACCTGTAAAGATATTTAACAATACAACCTGTAAATATATTTAAAAATAATACCTGTAAAGATATATAAAAAATATACTAAGAATATAGTTATGCAACACTTAGGTCTATCATCCAATATCACTGGTGGCAAAGTCAATGCTTTATTTTGATACACATAGGATTTACATCAATGAAACATACACAGAAGAGTTCTTACAAAGTTAAAGTTTACTTTATTCCTACCTCTTGTAATAAATACCCTTATCATGGGTTTAATTTTTCTACAACCTTACCTTCAATGCATATAATGTTTTATGTGTCATGCAACTGTTGTGAATTTGGTTTGGTCATAGTATATTTTAATCAGCTAAAAGAGAGCATTGTTCGTATACTGTGAAAGACATTTTCTTTTCTATACATTCCAATCTCATTAAATCAGTTCCCAATGACCTGAGAGTACAGCTAATCCACTGTGAAAGAGAAGTTCTACTCTATACATTCTAATCTCATTATATCATCCCCAATTATCTTTGAGGACAGCTAGTCCACTGTGAAAGAGAAGTTCTTTTCTAAACATTCCAACCTCATTAAATCAGTCCCTAATTACCTGAGAGTACAGGAAACTGTGAGTGAGAAGTTCTTTTGCACATACATTGCAATGTCGTTAAGTCAGTCCCAAATTACCAGAGATTACAGCTAATCCACTGTTAATAAGCCATACTTTTTCATTTACACTGCAATCTCATTTAAACCAGTCCTCAATTACTAGTCTGATGTGAATGAAAAGTTATTTTTCATATACATTTCAATCCCATTTAGCCTGTCCCTATTTATCTTGGAGTACATCTAGTCCACTGTGAAAGAGAAGATCTTCAATATGCTACTATGACAGGAAGAAAGCATTTAATGGATGGGGTGGGAGAGGCTGGAATGTTTTCCCAAAACATTCCTGCTCCATATAACTGATTATATGCATTGCATAAGTTGAAAAAAAAATAAATTAACTTGAGGTAACAGAAAAAAATATATATCCTGGATTGAAAAAAAATTCCAGCCACACCCTATCATCCACCCAGAAGATTAAGTGGTTGATCACATATGAACTTTTAAGCTAGTTTTTACTGATTAATATGAAAAAGGGCAATGCATCTCTGACTCAACTTTGATCAAGAAACACTTTAGACATTTTTGCAGTGTTCAGAAAATGAAAATACTGAGTACTGGTTTACATCAGGACCTGGAGAAAATATTTCTTTTAATGAAATCAAGTTGAATCAAAAGTTTAGTAGATATGGTCACACAATGTTTTATGCTGAAGTAGAATTACAGGAAAATCCTGACAGAAAATTAGTCAACTTAAAAACAAATTTATACTTTCATCTGAAGTGCAGCAGTTTCAACCTTGTGTCAAATAGTAAATGTAAATGGCGCTGTCAGGCAAGTGAATTTTGTGTTAAGTCAGGTGACTTTTTCTAAGCCACTTGCCATGGGCCTTGTCTGAAAAAAATTCTTTGAGCACTTCAAGATTAATCCTCAAAGTAATGGGAGACTTGACTTTTATGAAATTATCCTAGATTATTATTTGCAAGGGAATATAAAACTGTAATTTAAATTCTTAACAAAGTGGGCTCCAACATTTTACTTTTTCTATCAAGGTAAGAGAGAATTTGCACATCCAAATCTCAACAGTTCAAGATTGCATGTTAATTACTGTAAGGATCTATCAGACTTTTACAGCTGTTGAAAATTAACTCATCTAACTCAAATGGTGAGTATGAAGTTTGAAATGACCAGTATTTCTCTTTAATGCAAAGGATGTTCTGTTGTGAATATTGCTAATATCAATACTAATAAAATACTTACCAGCAGGACAGCAGACTGGTCTCAGTTTGTAATTACTTACATATTGTTAGTATTTTAATGTACTGCACAGAAAGGTGCATGACCATATCAAGTACAATGACCATGAACCCTTACTTACACTTGCAAAATCTGAGTCCCTAAATATACTGTATACACTCACATACCAGTCCAACTGTAAACAACAGAGAATGTGATCATTATGCACCAGCAGATCACAGTCTATGTTGGTTTTCATACTGGAAACTACAAATATACTGCATAGACCCAGATAAGCACTATGCAATGGCAGATCTAGGTCTGTACAGTTTGCTGTTTGTCTTTACTTAGAAGCAAGTACATCTGGTATCATAATATAGTCTTCTTATATCCTGTATAAAACCTGTAGGTCTTGGTATAAAATTTCTACCAAAAACCAAGGAAAAAAAATCTCTGAAAGAAACCTACTCATCAATCAGCCAGTCGCTGAAAGTTTTTCATTCACCCAGAATAAAATCTTATTCAACAATATATTCTTGAAATATTAAAGATGACAATGTTATTACTTTAATTTGATGATGTGACAAGTTATTTTCTGGAACATTTTCTGTGACCCTTCTAACATCAATTGCTGATGTACAATACTGTGCATGCCAATTTGTGTGCTGGTCACTTTTATATTTTAACTCCATAAACTGTTCGGTATTCAAATAAAAACATCTGCATCCCCTACTCTTGTGCACATTAACTCTTCTGTGTTTATAAATGTGGGCCCAAATATTTTTGTCAGCCTGTAAGTGACAACAACTAAGGAATGTTTTAATAACGAATTAACATAAAAATCATACCTGACATTCCTTTGCTGAGGTAAGGAATCTCGACCTTATTCATCATAACCCCTGCAATATCCAGGTGTAGCCAGTTTTTATTAGTGACAAATTCCTGAAACACAATTACATTTAAAGGTGTTAAGTAAAGTGTGAACTGAATTATATTAAAGCAGTGTTTCCCAAACATTTAACATTTGTGTATCCCTTTTGGGATACTAGTCTTATAAGTGTATTCCTTCTCCAAGTGCCAACATTTTTTTTTAATGAATTTTTTTCTGCTGCGTACCCCACAAAACTATTTAATGTACCACTGGTGGTACAAGTACCACACTTTGGGAAGCACTGAATTAAAGTCACATAACTGACAATTTCATAAAATATACAACATTCAAACTAATTTCTTATATTTAAAACCCATTACATTTTCTTTACTTTATGTTAAACAATTTTCTTGAGTGGGGAGTTCTTTAAAGCTATTACAAGAAAAATCCCTTAAATCTCCTTTTTTTCCTATACATAATCTTTGAAATCTTAGATAAACATCATGGACAGATTGAGCCAATAGAAGTCATCTCCATTCTGAATTTCTTTATAGTTCTAAATGTGCCTCCCAAATAGGTAACTAAGTATGCATAATGTATCAAACTTGGAAAGATTTATTAATACAGTTCTTACCTTTAAAAAAGCAGCAGCAGTGCATGCTCCACCAGAGCGTAAAAATTTGCCTACGTTGTTTACATCAGCCAGCTGTGACTCTGTTACTTGTTTCGTGTAGTGTTCCAAAAGGGGCATCCTCCAAACGCGATCTCCTGTCCTAACACTTGCCTGTATGACAAAGTTTGTAAAGGGACGTAAACCAAACAGTATTTGAAAACTAGGACAAGCACATAATAAAAGAGCATACAAGATAAAAGTTTTCATAAGATTTACTTCCCTTCAATGATCAAAGTGGAAAAAACCATATCTACTGAATTCAATACAAAATATAAAAATATCAGTCCATTACCTTCACACTGTATTACTAAAGATAGGTAGATTTGCAAGTTGTAAAACAAGAAGCTCATGAACATTTGAGATAAGTTACACGACTTACTCAGGTTAAGAAATCATTACCTGGATATTGAAAATCAAACTGATTGAATATTTTTAAAAGAAGTCTTTTTGTTTCTACCATAGGTGACTGAATTTGAATGTGGCTTAAAATTATCTGTTCAAACCTGAAAGGCCATCACAGCAAGTTTCTTTCATGTGAAATCTGCTTGAAATCAGACAAGCATCACTTGACTAGAAGTTGCTGGAATCTTTCTTTAAAATAATTAAAGTAACATTTTGCATCTTTGAAGCCAGAAATTTTCAAAACTTTCATAGGTTTTCATTTCAGAATGCTTGCAGCATTATTTAATGAAAATAGTTGAGTAAACTACACAAAATGTTGCTGGATATTTTGCAGTTTATTTGGTAACAATAATTATATCTCAGGACAAATTGGAATAATTTGTCTGAATTTGAAACAACTCCATGCCATGATGTTCCATATCAAATTTTGCCAAAGTTGGTAAGAAGTTTAGCTATCCAAATAAAATTGGTCTTGAAATTTCACTATTTTAGCACTGTGATTATTATTAGGCCACATATGGAAAAATGTTACAAAATTAAGAATCTGATGGCAGAATACACTTAATTTTCCACTGGGTCCAAATTAATGAGCAGTTTTCAGAAAGTCAAGCAAAAGGTTTTCCTACTTTTATTAACAATGACCCTATTCTTGTATTGATATTACTGCACAATTTGAAATGTCTTGATGCCAGGATGGGCAATGTTACATTTATTAAACTTTGCAATTTAAAAACTGCACATTTTAATGCCTATATGATACAAAATGGAAGATGAATGATATGTAATGAATAGAAAATCATATCACACTCTCACTTAGCTTTGGAGAGAGAAAATAGAAAAATCCTCTGGTAAATCCCAGAAATTGATAAATCCTATGTTTTGATGACTTCATCAATATCACACTGCATATAAAATTTGGTCGAGTGGGATTTAACGTCATTTTTCAGCACATGATACAAGGCAACCAGTATATACCTGGTGAAGGAAGAACCCCATAAGACCCCAGGAAGAACCACTGACCAACAGGAAGCTTCTGGCAAGCTTTCTCACACGATGGTCAAGATGAGACTTGAACTCACAAGGACAGAGGTGAGATTTGTGAGTGATCTGTAAGGGTAAGTGCCTTAGAACACTTGACCAACTTGGACATGTACAAAATCTGGTTGAAATCCAATAATAATTAAGGGAGTAATTGTGTAGATGGGTCCGACAATCAGGGGCTATAACTCTGTTAAACGACGATGCAGAATGTTGACAATCAAACTCAGCCAAGGTTTTATCAATAGATAGCTGCATATCAAATTTCCTTGAAATCCAATAATAATTTTGAGTTGTTGTTGTGTGGAAACAAAAGTGGGAAGGGCAGATAGTAGGAATGATGGACAGGCAGGCATCAGTCAAATTTCCCTTTCTCTATGATAAGCAGGGGAGAGAAAAAAAAACCTAATAATAATAATAAACACAAACTAATATGCAATTTCTACCTTCTGAAGAATATCCCACATGGGTGTGGAATTTGTAAAAACACCAGTTGCTCCTGATCCCAGGGCAACATCAATGGCACCTACAAATATATAAATACACTGCAAAATTTAAGAAAATTCCTACAATGAATAAATACTTGTATTATTTTTCTTAAACAAATACCTTAAAGACAACTACATCTGGGCTTGATATATCTTCAGGTGGCTGTTTGTCCTGCAGGGCAAATGACTTGGAACTTTTACTTGTCCTGCTGGGCAAGTGACTTGGAACCTTTACTTGTCCTGCAGGGCAAATGACTTGGAACTTTTACTTGTCCTGCTGGGCAAGTGACTTGGAACTTTTAGTTGTCCTGCAGGGCAAATGACTTGGAACTTTTTAAAAGTTTTACTTGTGGTGTCATGAAACTTTTACTTTTCCTTACTCATCCAACACTCTGCATTAATACTGAATCTACTTAAAATGCCACTTGTTCAATCAGACAAGCATCTTGAAAAAAATGGCTCGCCCTTCCTCAGCCACCTCTTCTAAAAAGGAGTGGATGAGTTGAATTGTTTAGCCCCATACTATTGTGAACCCATTGTGAATGGTAATAATAAAGAAATGAAAATCTGATGAAAAAATTTCAGACTTCTAGATTAGAAATTTGTTTTTTGAAGGTTTTGAGATAAAGGTCTATTTTTTTGGGTACAATACAAATGCAAATAGTTTGAATATAACCTTTATTTTCTGGATCAATCACACAATAAATAACCATTTTATGTCCAAAGCATGAAAACTTGTCATGAATTTCATTTAACAATAAATCTGTAAACCCTGTCATAAATGTTTACTACTTTGTGTATTTGGCAAACAACATTGTACATGTAGCAATTAATCAATTTCAAAATGGTCATGGTGCAATTCCTCTTGAAAAAATACTGCATACATGACTGGATTTATTATTAGACTGTAACATTAAGGATAGAATGGAGCTGAAAATGCTTGATTTTTGTCTCCATTACTTACTGGAAACTGGAAAATATACTCAGTAAAAGTATTCAAAATATATATTTGTTGGATCACTGAAGGACAGAATCAAATAATCTCTTCTATAAAAGGATAACAATAATCACTGCACAAAAATGTCTTTTATTGTATGGTTACAAACCTGTAAGTGTGGCCACGTCTAAGACCAATTGAGGGTTAAATGTCTGGGCATAGCACAGAGTATCTGCTAGTATCAGTCTGCCCTCAGCATCAGTGTTATCCACCTGAAAACCAATCTTTAAATTAATATATTTCTTTGATAATACTTATCTCATCATAATAAATTAAGAGTCCTTTCCACTACATCACAAATTCAGCCCTCCCATGAGAGAAAAAGATAGTAGGTCTTTGGGCTTGCTTTTGCACTAAAAATGTCATCTGCATGCAGAGACAAAATCAGATAGAGTGGTCTCCCCTTGAATAAAGGAATTGGGGCCAAATTCCATCATTCTTCAGTAATAACTTAAGACATATAGGCCCTTCCGAGGATGTAACTGCACATGAGGGATAGATTTATGATCAGTAAGTGTTATTAAGAAAATTATTTTACTTCTAACGTTGAAAATTTCTTGAAAAATATTATCAGTGTTAGAATTGGTAAAAGGTAGAGGAAGTCACATCTCCTTAACCTGGTGGTGACACTGGTTCTGGTTTCTTAATCTACCAACAGTAGCTTCAAGTCTTGTACGAGATACAGGCAAAGGATAGCACAGATCCATGAAGAGATGCAGTGTAAAAAGGAAAAAGAAAATGCTCATGAAAATCTAATAAAGGTGAATAACCTGTGTCTTTACTAGGGGTGAAATGATTCATCAGTATATCAATACAACAAAACTTTTGCTGAAACGATACACATATCAATACAAGAGATGGAGAATTGATACAAAACGATACTTACTGTAATGATGTTATTTTAGTCTTCAGCAGTTATGAATAATGATTAGTTGCCTTGTTATTCTGTAAAATTATAAGCCATCTGAAACAGCATTTGCAGTCACAGGCACTCATGCTTATTATTAAAAATGAATACCCATTCACCATCTACAAGTTAACACAAAGTGATATGTTTCATAATCTTCTCACCCCCCAATTTCATGCTAATTATCTTAACCCAGAAGTATGATCAGCATACACTATACATTCCAAATGTGTTCCACATGTTTAATGAAGTACACTACCCATCATTTAATAACCACTTTTACACAAAGTTTCTGCTTTGAACTGTATTTCGACTCCTTTGATCAATTCAAAAACTATGCTACTGGTGTGTTGTACGTTGAAATATGTTACACTGAATTCTAATTTGCTGTTCTTGCTTGTTCTGCTCCAGGTTAAACAATAATCACCAATCAGAAATCAATGTAGCTTATTCTCTGCGTGACAAACAGAAAGTATTGGCAGAGCAACAGAGACTTCGTGCAAAAGTCATTTGATATGTCAAGTACTTAAGCGGAGATGCTGTCAGGGTGTGCCATTGCATGAATCAAGCAAAATTTGTACAAAATTTGTGCGCTTGGAGAACAGTGAAATGCGAGAACTCCTGCAAATCCATCGAAAGTCCCACATATGAAAATGTGCTTGGGAAAGTATAAAATTTTTATTTAACTGTTCTTGTTGAGACATCTGACTTTTGACCAGTAAATGTTCCACATCTGGAATCTTCAAGCATGATATGAACGGTTGTGAAACTAAATTTGATTAGAACAACGTGTCCAGGAATAAAAATTATGGCGTAGTTTGAACCATTCATGAAGAAAGTTTTACAAATGAGTATTTAAAATATGGGCTACCTAGAAAACCCAAAATGTCGGATTCCCAGTGTGGTTCATCATGATTTCATTCGGCAAATGCTGGCTGATGACAGTGATGATGACAATAATTTTTAAAGTTATGAAGTATATCAGATTATTGGAGCTGGGAAAGAATTAATGGAGACACCAGTTAGTGATTTTTGAGCCCAAAATGGTGTTAAATACAAGTTAGATGTACAAGCTAAATGGACAAAAAAATAGATGGCATGACCCTTTCAGTAATATTTTGAAATTAAACATACAAAGGGAAGAATACTGAGCCTAATTAAAATACAGACAATTTAAAAGTATGATGCATTTTTCATTTTTTTAATTAATCAAATTCGCCCTACAGATCATATGCTACAAACCATATACATGTATCCATATCAGGGTTAAGATAAAATGAATAAAAGAAGGATTAAAAAATGCAATTAAGAAGTACAGATATTTATTTTAATACCTCTGTCTGCACAAACATTGATGGACTAAATACCCATATTCAGCATTATGGAACAGATAGGAAATTTGGCATAGTAGTCAATAAACTACTCATTTAACAAAGGAAGTTTATGTTACTGAAAAATCCTATTTTGAAGCAGATGTATCCAAAAGATAATATCTGTGATCTCTGGAAAATTGTACAAAACAGTCACAAAGATCAGTTTCCCAATATACTCAAGCTGACAAAGCTAGCCGTGTATATGCCCCCTTCAGAAAGAAGCACAGAACAATATTGATACAAAGAAAAGGAGCAGAGTATGCTTAGAATTAATTACAGGGTAATGATTATACAACTAGAGTTGACATCTGTCATAGATGCTGATATCAGTAGAGCTATATGAAAGTGGAACGGGAAGAAAGAGTGACAGATACTGAAGTTTAGATAAATACTGACCTATGACCATTTCTTCCTCCCCTCCTTTTTTTTTTTTGATAAAGGGGGAGGTCTCCCTTAAGATAAAATCCTGTCATCATCTCTGATTAAGTTGTACATGAGAAACAAATTTGGAATTTCTCTTTTTTTATGCTGAGATATTAAACCAGTGAATGAAGGTGCTGATGGAATAAATGAAATTAGCATTGAATGAACGATGGGGCAGATTTCAAACTGCTCAAGCTTATCATCCTGTGTAAGTTAAATGAAAATTGTAGAAAAATAGGTCTAGTCTCTAATCTTCCTTCTTCACTGACATATACAAGTACCTGTGGCTGCAGCAGTCTTTTGCATCTGCAGGATATAAAACGTGAAAGATTTTGTTGGTATTCAACCTTATTCCCAATGCCCGGATTTGTTCTAGATGAGATATTCTTTGCACGAGGAAATTGCATTATTTCTACTGTTTTGAAGATAACATCATAATGTCTTCTAAGTGTAACTGAGACACGAAATTGGTAATAATGTTTTCAAATCATTCATGTTGTAAAAAAGAAATGGAATTAAATGGAGCCACCATTAAATGGCCTAAAATGTTGGATAAAACTCACTGCAACCAAAACGTAGTCTGTTTGAAAGTACTGTTGATATCTTCTCATCAATGAGAATTGCATATATGATAACTATGTCTATCTGTAGTCTGCATACTGGAAATACAACCAAGATTGTCAATATATATGAAGGGTCACCACCTGCCTTCTAAAGATGGAAAGACCATCAAGTTCATATATGTATCAATATGTATCGTACCGCAGGCTGCATATGGTGAACCGTATCTATACGGGGCACAGGTGTATCGTTTCACCCCATGTCTTTACCAAGCTGCTGATGGACATGGGAAAGTAGCTTGTCAGAATGGTGAAATAGACCTGACCAGATCACTTTCAGCCTGCTGAAAGAAAAGTTTTCACAATCAGAGCCAGAGAATATCTAATCAGATTTCTCTCCCAATTGCATGATGTCAGTCTGGGAGCAATTTTGCTCAAATGCTAAGCTGGTAGCAACTGTCCTGACTATATCAGCTAATATGCATACAAAATTTCAATGATTTTAGGTTAATTCTTGAGTGATGAAGTGAATAACCCAATGAATCCAAGATGACCATCCATCAGGTACCATTTCAAGGCTGTCAAGGTCCAGAAGACAACCCACACAAAGACAAGTCTATTGATTACAAAGGTTTCAAAACAAGAGAATATTTTCCCATGAATTAAAGCCTATTTTATGCAATAAAATCAGAGTCCAGCATGCAAAAATCTGAATCATTGCAGCAGAACTACTAAAACTTTGGATTGACCAATAAAGCACGAATTCTGCTGGTTCTGCCAAAGGCTAGCATGGCTTGGAAGTAGGTCTTAAACAAAAGGCAAGTCAACGAGGCTTTAAACACTGGTTCCAACAGTGACTTGTTCAGCCACATCAAAACCCATGGATGGTTCCATTTCAGAAAAAGGCAACTGCCTTTGGTTGAGACATGGTGAAACTGGCTACAAATTTGGAAAGGTCTTTGTTCTGACAAATATCCTCCTTTCCATGACAATGGAACATGTCAGAATTGTGGAATCATAGCCTTTGATCACGACTGAGACAAACTTCTCTGTGATATGGAGGCAGTGAGCAATCTGCAGTACTGAGACTTAAGGAAGTAATATTTTTCTGCTCACACAGCTAAGAAAAGGGACTGCTCTGGTGGCCGAAGTGGTTAGAGCAGCTCCCTAAGAAGCAGGAGGTCACGGGTTCAAACCCTGGCCAAGTTGTACCAAAGACTTATAAAAATTGTACTAGCAGCTGTCTCTCTTGGTGCTCAGCATTAAGAGGGTAGTGTTAGGACTGGTTGTCCTTGTGTCACGATAATGTGACTGGGTAGGACATGATGCTAGACATCACAATAAACTGCAACACTGCAGACATCATAGCAATATGACTGAAAAATTGTGAAAGCTACATTAAAAATACAAATCACACACACACACACACACACACACACACCCACACACAGAGCTAAGAAAAGGCTCCATCCACATCACAGGCTTTCAAAGTATTGGACATTCTTGCCTGAGTGATTCTATTGAAGATTTATTCATAGAAGTTTCTTCTTGGTAGCTTATTTGACATGAGAAAGGCATGCTGGTTCTACATTTCTGGTTAAAAGGGAAAACCTGCATGTGCAGTTGTTTTAGCTGGTGAAGAGATGGCAGGAATTATTTGGGTATCTCCACTGCTAGATTCAGGAGGTCATTTATCAGAAACACACAGCACTTGAAGCAAGCAATCAGGGACAGTCCTGATCTTGGATACCATTGTCCTCTGAATAACCTTGGGAATCTCAGGTATTGGGTGAAAGGCATATACCAAGACTATTTCAATTCAGTGAAAGGACATCAACAGCCATAACTTTCAGATCTGGCACTGCACAGAGAGAAGTTGGGAACTTGTGTTCCATCTTATGGCAAAGAGGTCCACAAGGAACTGATCACACCTGTTGCAGATTTTGACTGAAAACTAAGGGATGAAAGGACCATTCTTGTGAACTGGTTGATTCAGTCTGGACAGTGAATCTGTTAGGACACTGTGCCTGCCTGGGATGTTGAGGACATTGAATGCAGGTTTGTCATGCTATCTACTGAGATGATCCCTATGTAATCTTAAACTTTTATCATTTGATCTAATTCTTGAAATTTCTGCTGCCATAGAAGGAACATCCATGGTGGTCTTATGAACAAGCAGTCAAAAATGAGATCTGCACCTGCATTGAGAAGACACATGAGACAAAGACATTTCCAGGATGAAATCTGACAATCCAAGCCAATGGAAGATACAAAACTGTCAATCTGCAACACACAATCCTGAGGGATTGATTTAGAGATTTTTTTAACTCCAGACCCAGATTAATGAAATACTTGGATATGATAAGATCAGGATTTGTCCCTTTTGATAATTAATTGAAGGCACTTTGTGATGGAGGAAGTCATGCAGGTAATTTAATATCATGGACATGGAAGTGATCCTGAAGTATGACAAAACTTGATCGATGACTCCGAATGCACAGGGACTAAATTCACACCAACACGGCAGGCCCTGATCAGGTATATGGTGTTTCTGTAAGGAAGACACATAAATGGGAATATGAGTATATAAGTGATACTGATCATGAGAATGGAGAATTAAGACTGTGCCATGCTGCTTATCATATGACCATCTGTCTATTATAATGATGCACAATTCAGTGGGAGAATAGATGGAGTATAATTTCCTTATGATGAGAACTCATTGAATCATTCTGACTTAACAAAGAGCACAAACTGATGGGAATTTGCATGAGTAGAAGTATTATCCATCATGAATGATGGAATTTGGCAGCAATAATGCTCTTGTCAGACTTTTGTGTTGGCAAACAGATGACATTTTAATGCAAAACTAGCCAAAAGATGCATTTAAAGAAGAAATATACATAATGGCAATCATTATGTCAATTTCTTGAGCTTACTGCTACTTTAATTAGAGATATTTTCAATAAGGAAAAAAACTGCCAGCAAATTAACATATTCCTAGGCAAAGACAAATTTTTGAATTTATAAGGGGCCATAACTCATCATATTTTGATTAATAAAGGTGGAGTCCAAGTTGACCTGAGGCTTTTTTTAAAATCAAACTTCATACTACTATATTGGTGAAAAGCCATTAATTCCTTTGAACGTTGTGTGCTGCCAAGATTGGTGTGGAATGGATGGACAAAAGGGACAAGAATTTAAATCACATAATTTTTAAGCTATTTCAGGAACTGGAGACTGTATTAAATCCACATGATAAACAAAATACAAGTTACAGTGAATTCATTTATTTTCATGGGTATAAATGCTTGTGGCTTTGGGTAAATTACTTTTCTTTAGTATTTAACTTCATCAATGTGTGAGGAAGTCCTACTGTTTTAACATAGGAATTACCATCATCTGAGTCTTAAAAATTTGTTGTCTGCTAGAACAACAAAATTCATGAAAAATGAAAAATACTAAATGTATGTAAGTTTTACATTAGCATGGCTTACTAATTTCTTGTGGAAATCTATAGTCAAATTTATAAAGTATGGTGTATATCTCTTGCAATACAGAATACAAGGGCCTACATCACAGGTGGGTGAATAAATCCATTCATTAATACAAGCAATGGTAGAATCAATTAATACCCACCCTTTGCTTACACAAAGCATTAGGAAAATAATGAGGAATACATGAAATTCTAAATTCACATAAAATGTCATATTTTTTAAAGAAAGATTTAGAACAGCAAGATATAAAAATCAACATGACTTTAAATGAGTCATTTAACATCAAACATCAGTGCAGCAAGCATACCAATATGAAACTTAAATATGTCACTACATTAGTGAGGTCCATGTCTATCATATATCATTATGAAGATTAAATCTGTGATTATGTTAGTGCGGCCTATGCTATCACATATCATTGTGAAGTTTAAATCTGTTATTATGTTGGTGAAGTCCATGCCTATCATATATCATTATCAAGTTTAAATCTGTCATTATGTTAGTGAGGTCCATGCCTATCATATATCATTATGAAGATTAAATCTGTCATTATGTTAGTGCAGCCTATGCTATCACATATCATTGTGAAGTTTAAATCTGTCATTATGATAGTGAGGTCCATGCCCATCATATATCATTGTGAAGTTTAAATCTGTCATTATGTTAGTGAGGTCCATGCCTATCATATATCATTGTGAAGTTTAAATCTGTCATTATGATAGTGAGGTCCATGCCTAAAATATATCATTGTGAAGTTTAAATCTGTCATTATGTCAGTGAGGTCCAAGCCTATAATGACCAATAATTAATAGCAGATTAGTGAAAACTCAATTATTAATCTTGTGTTGTTGCAGGTTTCATTAAAACAGGATAATAAAACTTACATCATCATTTTGCTTGCTTTCAATTCTTTATTTTTTATTTGTGAAAAGGAAATTATAGTAATTGGCATTGTGTAATCAGCTGTAATGATTTTTGGTAATGTGACTGTCATCCATTATTGATCAATAATCTGCTTAATGAAGTATTTTGAGTTTATTAAAATGAAAAGATTAAGTTCTCTTGCATCTATCTCTAGTATTTTCCTTATATTTTAAAGAGTGTGCAGCTTTACATTCATTAATGTATAGTTTCTGAAGCCAGTTTCAATAATTAAAATCGGTGGGTGTTTTCCATGCATGTCCCCCCCCCACTTTTTTTTAAATTTATGTCAACAGTGTAGTAAATAAGCACCACTTGTTGATAAATAAATTTTTAATAGGAATAGAATATAAAATATGTAAAATGTCCTCGCTTATGGGTTATGGGGCATTAACAATTATAACAATTGTTAGTATAAATAAAAAGAAGCATATCAGATGTTTGCATGTTGAGTTTGATGGTTAATTATATTCCGATTTGTTACTGTCAAACAATCTGTATTTTTTTCTCCCCAAACTTGAACCACCTAAAACTTTATTTATCAGCAAAACATAAAAATATCCACTCTAATCAAGCCTGATTGAAATTTATATTTAATATTTCACAGTTTCTATTAAAATGGTGCATAAAATTGTCTTTCAGATGTGCATGCACACCAGGTGTTCCTTGAAGAATTCATTTACTTGATTCCAATCTGGCTATTTCAATCTTTGGAAAGTTTTTCCCAAACCTGAAGCATTTTAAAATCACTCTTTTGTGCTGAAGCATTTTTATTGAGGGACACAAATATAATAATTATTTCTGTATTATACCTAGATATATGCACATACTTTAAGTGTAAATGGCAGCATCTGATATTATAACCTCTGGAAAAAAAAACAAGTTCATTTATTTTTGTTTTCGTTGGACAAAAATGCAGCAAGAGGACTGCCTTGTAAAATAATAATATTGCCTTTCTGCATTTAACCAGAGTGGAATAAATGATACCTGCATTTGTTTAATAAGAGGCTTAACTTTCTTGCTCTTATAATAACAAGAATAACACTAACAATTCTTTATAATATCCTAGAAAGAGAAAAAAAAAAGAAAACAAAATGTGATATTTCAAGAAATATCTAGCCTTTTTTGAGTTATCTTCCCTTAAAATTGTGAGAAAATTATATTCATAGTTTTACTGAGGTATCTAAATGCTGACATTTAAAAAAAAACCAAAAAAAACCTTTCTGTCTTATGTAGGTCATCTGTATATCACTGGCACACAAAGATTAGTTCCATATAAGAAGTTATTTGATTTTCTGCTGATGGATACTAATGGAAAGAAAAATGTAACAATTGTTATTTATAAGACAATCTTATTGATTTATTTGCAATCCTGTACATCAGAAAATGAGTATTTACTATAGTTTTGTACGCATATATGAAAATATGCAAACATACCTACAATGATGTGACTTTTAGTTTGCCATTTTGGTCCATGAACAGATATTTAAGTAGATTTTTATTATTTTTCAAATGATTGTCCCAGGTTATCAATAAAGCAGAATTCTTTCCTTTGCAACTGTATTGTTCTGCATACTTAGAGTAAAGTTAGAGAAACAATACATCAAGTGCAAAGCTATAGCAAAGCATCAAGGATAGCCAAAGAAACATAATTTTACGAATTCTTTACATGCATTACAATGAGATAACGTCATATTTAGAGAAGGAAATCTCAAAAAGTACCATCAATACTGTTGTGATTATTTCACATCAGCTTTAGAATATGGCACAGTTCATTGCTTTGAACATATGGGAAATGATGATCAAAAAAGGAAGTTGTTTAAAACTAAACTATACCTTATAGGTTTTTTGATTTGATGAGATGGGCCTCACTAATTATGTAATTGTGTAGATTAACATTTTAAAGTTTTTATTTAAACCCAAATTCCAAAACATCTTACATAGTTTCTATTAATGTCAGCTTAACAAGAATTTCAAGAGAAACTAAAAAGAATCTATGCTTACCTGTATAGTTTTTCCATTCATGGCAGTCACAACATCACCTGGTCTGGTGGCTGTTCCACTGGGCATGTTTTCACACAGTGGTATATATGCTGAAAAAAGACTGAAGTAAAGATACTAGAATCCAGACAAACACACATTTCAAAGTAAATGATAATGATACAACAGAGCTGTGATTATCTGAATCCTGTTATCTGATTTTGTTACTCATCTGAACCAACACCATACTCATAAAATATTAATCCAACAAATACAGTCGACCTTCGCTACTGATCATCCACAAAATTAAACTACTCTGTAATTACAACCAGGTCCAGTCATTCGCATTTATACTGTGAAGGAGCAGAATTTATCTTCTGAATTCAGACTACCTTCTACTTATGACCACTTTTATTTAATTTGATTGTTGGTCTTAACTGGAAGATATTATCTGTACATGTAAAAAAATTACCTTTCACGGAAATTGGAAAATGTAGCTTGGCAATGGCATACAATGCACCCACAGTACATGCTGCACCCCCCATATCAGCTCTCATCTCGTCCATGTTTGCTGCAGGCTTGATGGATATGCCACCACTGGATGAAAAATATAGTTTCATGTTGTTGGTATAATTCACTAAGTACATTGCAGGAATAATGCCGTGATTATGTTGTCAAGAAACATGAAAACCTAGACTGGTTATGATGACTGATGTTACTGTAAGCTGGACCACTCCAGTGGCCTAGTGGTTAGAGCATCCGCCTCGGATGTGGGAGGTCGTGGGTTCGATCCACGGCCGAGTCATACCAAAGACTTATAAAAATGCTATTAACAGCTGCCTCGCTTGGTGCTCAGCATTAAGAGGTTAGTGTTAGGACTGGTTGGCCTGGTGTCAGGATAATGTGACTGGGTGGGACATCATGCTACATGTCTGTGGCATGATGCTCCAGTGCTAGACATCACTATAAACTGCCACATTGCAGACATCATAGTGATATGACTGAAAAATTGTTAAAAGCTATGTTAAAGATCCAAATCACACACACAAACACACACACACACTGTAAGCTGGTTATGATGACTGATGTTGCTGTAAGCCTAAACTTGCATCAGGATATCACCAAACAATACTGTTGCTATAATATCACAATATTTTTATGCTCTTTCAAATCAATCAAACTTACAATGAATAATTTGCTACAAATGCACTGAAGACATGATTGTGGCCAAGTGTTATGGCTAAGGTTACATCCTATGGAAAATCTCATTTTTATTTTTCTACAGACCACTGCTTGTAAACTGTTGCTACTTACATCTGACAAACATTTATTGACTGAAACGTAATAATGCTGAGGTCACAGCTAATTATGGTAAACATCTTACTCTGTATTAGTGCTTGGTGTTGCAATAAATTGGAAACAGCTCGGGGATGGGTGTGTCTCCGATTCATATGATATCAATTAACTATATTTAATGTCTATATCATTGTAGACAACTAAATTATGTTGAACATCTGGCATGCTGACCATGATTTTTAAAGGCCCAATTAAAGTTTGGCATGCTTGTGATAATCAAAAATATTTTATTTTGATCTTCTTTAAACTCTGAAATCAAGAGTCTTTCAAACTTGGTGGTCACCCTGCAAATTCTTTAACCAAGTCATATTACAGCAAGGATACGGAAATGCACTATTAGAACCTAGCATGATGAAGTCAGCTTAGTATTTTCTTTCTGCATGATAATTTCAACCAAATTTGTTTTGCAGCTTCATGTCGATGTGACCTCGAGTTTCATGTTAAGCTAGCTTAGCCATGATTTAGAGAAATTATGACCACTGATTGCCCTGTCTCCTAAATTTAGTTTCTGCAGTTAATTTCACTTGGAATACTTCAACCAAATTTGGGTTGCATCTTTATATTAATGAGATCTCAAATTAGTTCAGTTTCCTGCATTCCATAACATCATTTACAACAGTTATGGACCCTGAGAGCACATCTTCCTAGCTTTGTTTTCTGAAGCATAACTTTACAAGAACTTCTGGATTTCAGCAAAATTTGACATGCAGCTTTATACTCTTTGGACCTATAAATAGTTCAATTTTCGGCTCTTTACATCATCAATTACTGAAACTACTGCCCATACTGCCTGTTCACTTAACAGGTTTCCAACATTTAACTTTACCAAGGATTGTTGAACTACAACCTAATTTTTACATACAGCTTTATCTTGACAAGACTTTGAAACAATCTAATTTCCAGCATTCCATTACATAATTTACTTGAGCTATGTCCCCTGACTGCTTTCCTTCCTATCTTTTGGTTTCCAAAGCTTAACTTTACAAAATATTGCTGGATTTTTTAAATGCAGCTTGATACCTATGTGACTTTTATTGATTTGATTTCTAGCATTCCATTTAGCCATATGCATTAGTAATGGCCCTTGATCGCACATTTTTAAAATGTTTGGTTTCCTGCATAAATTTTTCCAAGGATTGCTCTATTTTAAATAAATTTCGCAAGCAGTTTTATATTGATGGGACCCTGAAGGAATTTTATATCCTCCAATGCACGCAGAACTGAAAGGCGTTTATGATAGCCTTCAGGTTGATATGAAGAGACAGTTCCCCATGTCCCAATTTGTTGCTGACCATATCAAATATCGAAGTCTGGCAACAAGTGGGCTCCCCAACTATATATACTGGCATCTGTACATACAGTCACTTCTGGCTTCTCCGGAGGAATTCCTGTTGTGAGCAAATAATGCTTGCGCCACTAAACATGAATTATCATACCTCATTCGTGATATTAACTTTTTGATCAAGTGGACTGTAAAAAGGGTACCATTTAGCCAGCAAAGTAACTTGAAAGGGCTACATATAAAGGTGGCCCAACGGGATCAAATCTACTGCTGCACTGAATAACCTGAGGAGTTGCAAGTAACCACTCACTGAAATTCATGTCCTGTTGGAAACAACTCACCAAGTTTGCCAAATGGCATCGTGCAGACATGAGGGATATGTACAAGACAGAGACAGGCTATAAACTCCATACCCAGGTGGACAAAACATTGGGATGGGTGAAGGTCAGCATTTTTCCAATTTATGAGAAATCTAAGATGATTCAAAAGGGAAAGAAGATCATTTTTTTCCTTTGAGGAGAATATTACTTACCATAGACTTGGAGGCAGTTTCACAATAGGTATCAGAAATTGGCATAAGTTGTTACAATGTTCTTTACTGACTACAAAGAAAAATTCCTTCCCAACTCTAGCAATTTAATTTTGTATACTTTCACAATTCATTACATATTATCACAAGCTAAAAAAAATGTTATCTAACTTCATTAAATTGTGATATTAGTCATAAAGTTTATGTCAGGGTTTGGGAATTTAGGGGAATTTATTGCAATGTTTGATTTAAACAAATTCTTTTTTTACATCAAGCAATATTAATATGCCATTTATACATGCTTACAAGTCAGGTCCAAGTGCAAACTGAATAGACCCAGATCTGCCATTGCATAATATGCCAGCAAATCTGGGTCTATGCAGTTTGTTAGGACTTATCAGTAGAACAAACAAAACTAATCTACTGGTGTATAATGTGATGGCAGATCTGGGTCTATATTGCTGGCAGTTGGACTCAACTTGTATACGAAAACATACAGAATTCACTGTCACATTTCAAATTCTCATAATGTACACGTGAACATCACACACCTGTAAACACCACTCACTCCAATGATGAATCAAGATATTTCACTGAATCATCATATGACTGTAAAATCACGATGATAAACTTTGTATGTCTTCATTTTGCATTAAATCAGTAGAAATGTTTATTTTCACTGAACAAACACAAATAAAATCTGACCTTTAATATTGTTAGTACATACATTTTCAAAAGTAAATGACATTAAAGATTTTTAAATAAAATCCAATACTCATATTTGTCTTCTCATTGTGCTGGTGTTTGTTTTATTATGTACAATGTGGATTTGTGGCGCTGTATAAATTCATGCATTAGGAATGGTTTTATTTAGCTGATATAAAGCTATAGAAATGTTCATATTTGAATGTGGAAGTCTTCACAGATGTCTGCTATGAGCAATGGATTCCAATTATAAAATGAGAAATTTCTATTACCTCCCTGGAATAAATAATGGTCCCAAAGTCAGACAAGATTGGAACTGAAAAATGACCCCTGAAATTTTGGGAAAGGGACATTTTCTAGCCCATTAACACAGAGTTGGTTAATACCTAAACAATTTATTCATCAAGCTGATTTTATTACAACAGTCCCTTGAATTGTCTGATGTTCTACTGGCTGAAAAGAATTTCCATTGATCAAGATAAGATCACAACTTCCTTTTAACTGCTGAGTGCTAAAACCATCTGGTGGCCATATCTGGATGTAAAATCAGCACAAATTTAATTTAGGAACAACCAGACATCATAAGAGGTCATCTGATGTAAACTCCATGTTGAAATAATAATGCACCATTGGGAAGACTTTCAAGATCATGGCTATATATTAGATGTAAGACTGGCACCATTTTGTGGTGAAAACCCAAGTCAATATGACTATTCATTCATTCATAAGTTTCACCAATACCAAGAATGTACAAATGGACACCATGTTGGCCATACGGAATGCCAGATCAGCATCATTTTATTTTTTCACAACTAGACATCACAAGAAGCCAGCTCATGAAAAACCCATTCTGATATGACTTTCATTTAGGAGAAGTAATAACAAGAATTTCAAGATGGCAGCCTTGGCAACTGTATTGGATTTCAGAATAGAGTCATTTTCTTTTAGGACTAACTGTATATATTAGTCTTTTGGTGAAAAACCCTTGTTGATATGACCATCCGTTCAGAAGAAGTAGCAACAACAAGATTTTCAAGATGGCCATAACAGCAGCCATAATGGTTTTCAGATCAGCACCATTTTCATTTAGGATCATCTAGACATCATAAGAAGTCTTTTAGTGCAAACCTGATGTTGATATGACCATCCACTCAAAAGTAGTAATGTTAGCAAGATTTTCAAAATGGCTGTCATGTCAGCCATATTGGATGTCAGAGTAGTACCGTTATCATTTAACACCAACTAGTCATTGGGAAGAATCTGGCTGTAAAGCAGTTTTTGGTTGAAACAGTGATAACAAACTTGTGAAAACAGATGCAGGACATAAGTCCACTGATTAGGCTCTTCTGGTTAATGAACAACAAAGCTATACATAAAACTCTGAAATTTCTGGCATTGATTTTCATGTTAAAAATTAATTTACATTAAAAGACAAATAAATGTACTCACCTATCAAATGTGATACCTTTGCCAACTAATGCAATGTGATTCTCTCCCTTTGATCCTTTGTACTCAATTTCAAGGAACTTTGGAGGTTCAGCAGAACCCTTAGCAACAGACAAAAAGGCCCCCATCTTCTTGTTTTCTATCCATTCTTTGTCCCTGAATTAAATGCACATATTTTGTGTATAATATATAATGCCTTCATTTTCACTGGTTATAATATTAAATGATCATAAAGTAATAACATGGCTGGTTTGCAATTATATTTTCACAAAAATGATGAATTACATCTGATTGACATTTGGTACGAAAAGTCCACAACCAGTCACTGAGACCAAAACTGCATGTTACTGCATGATGAAACAAAAAAATGGAGGTACTTTTATTATCTCTTAATGTTCAGCTACAATTGGGGGTGGAGATGGGGGAAAAAAAGTATACTTTTAAAAATATCTCAACACTGATTTACATTTCTAGAATAACACCTCACTTCTGTGAACAAGTGTGGGTCACTTCAAACTGTTAATTACAAGGAGGCATTTTTATTTATAATCAAGTTTTGTATATGTCTAATCTGGCTCAAAATCAACAAAGAATTTATCAAAGCATGTACTAAACAGCCAAGGGTCACTATACCCTCCCTGAAACATTGATTTTTAACATTTCTTTCATCTTTCAAAATAATTAGTTTAGAAAGTTTAAACAGAGTGAGAGTCTGACTTACCTCACATGAACTTGGCACTTAAGTTCTTGAAGCTGTGTTGTGACTATCTCAGCAAATTTAGTTGGGGTAAGGCAATTGGCTGGAGTTTCCATGAGGTGCCTGGCCCAATTTTGTCCCTCAGCCAGAATCTTCCCTCTTTGCCACTGCTCTTCTGTGCTATGTCTAAATAATACAAACAAAATCATTCTTGTTTATCTCTACTGATACCCAGAGACTGTTCCTGTGGCCTAGTTGTTAGAGCATCCGCCTCCGATGCGGTAGGTCGTGGGTTCGATCCACGACCGAGTCATACCAAAGACTTATAAAAATGCTACTAACAGCTGCCTCGCTAGGCGCTCAGCATCAAGAGGTTAGTGTCAGGACTGGTCAGCCTGGTGTCAGAATAATGTGACTGGGTGGGACATCATGCTACATGTCTGTGGCATGATGCCCCAGTGCTTGACATCACTATAAATTGCCATACTGCAGACATCGTGGCGATATGACTGAAAAATTGTTAAAGATACGTTAAAAATCCAAATCACACACTGATACCCTTCTTGTTCTTGTTAATACATGTAGCACATAAACTATTTCACATTTTAAAATCAGCTTTCAAATATTTTAATACTTTAACATTAAAATTAGTTTACTTCTTTATTTAAGGAAAACTACTGATCAAATTGTTCAAGGCAAAGCGGCTTGCCATTTAGGAAATTTCTAAAAATAGCCTAATTGGTGCAGAGATCCTCATTCTACTTGGGGTGAGTAGTGCCATGAAAAAACATTACAATATGGCATGTTTTTATTGTGATATGTATCAATATGTATTGGTCACTGACAAACATGTATGATTCAAACTCTAATTTTGCATATTTTGTACTGTAATAATAAGAAATTCTCTTGCCTGTAACAAAATCTGAACAAGAGAATAAAATGGTCAAGCACACAATACAAACTAAATACTTGTATAAAATACATGTAAAGAATTAGCCTCCTTAAATCCCTCGGCTTGGAGTAGCTGCTATGAAACCCATTCCAAACTGATGCTTTGGACCTAGGAAGACAGAATGACTGACATGCACTGAGACTGTTAACTCCGCCATTGCCGGTCCCAAGCCTGCATGTAAAAGGAAGAGGGTTGGGGGTGGGGCTAGCAACCCAACCCTGTAAAACCCAACTTGCTACAAAAACGTCAACAGAAGAAAAACCAGAAACTGAAAGCCTGAGGGAGGAAGGGACTTCTGGAAGATTTATGACGCTGTGTGGTGAAAGCCGCGAGCCCGTGGAAGCCATAAAGCAGATCACCCTTCTATCAAACAGGAGAATTAACATCACAACATGGAATGTGAGGACAATGTAAGAAGCAGGAAAAACAGCACAGGTAGCAGCAGAGATGAGGAACTACAACCTATCCCTACTGGGCATTAGCGAGGCAAGATGGACTCAATCTGGACAAAGAAGACTGATGACAGGAGAGATACTACTGTATTCAGGACATGAGGAAGATGACACGCCTCATACACAGGGGGTGGGGCTCATGATGTTGAAGCAAGCACATAATGTACTGATAGGATGGGAGCCACATGGGCCCAGAATCCTCACGGCTATGTTTATGACCAAGAAGGAGAAAATAAAGATGAACGTCATACAGTGCTGCGCTCCAACAAATGATGGTGAAGAAAAAGAGAATTACCAGTTTTACAACAGACTAGAGAACATAGTAGAGAACTTCCCAGACAAAGACATCAACATCCACATGGGTGATTTCAATGCCAAAACTGGGTCAGACAACACAGGGTACGAAGAAGCCATGGGGATCCACGGCCTGGGGGAGATGAACGAGAATGGAGAGAGATTCGCAGACCTTTGTGCACTGAACAACCTGGTCATTGGGGGTACCATCTTTCCCCACAACAGAATCCACAAAAACGCATGGATATCACCAGACAATGTGACAGAAAATCAGATTGACCACATCTGCATAGCCAAGAAGTTCAAAAGATCCCAGCAAGATGTGAGGGTGAAGAGGAGAGCAGATGTGGCATCTGACTACCACTTAGTTGTCGCAAGGCTGAAACTTAAACTGACGAAGAACTGGATGGGCACAAAAGAGAAGAAAACAAAGTATAACATCAGCCTGTTGAAAGATGCAAAAACTAAAGAAGAATACAGACTGACACTTAACAACAAGTACCAAGTGCTACAAGAGCTTTTCGAAGATGAGGAAGACAATGCGAACAACAGATGGCAGAAAGTTAAGGAGGCAGTAAAATCATCATGCCAAGAAGTACTAGGCCCCATGAAGCACCAGCAGAAAGAATAGATTTCAGCCGAAACATTGCACAAAATCCAGGAGCGGAAACAAAAGAAAGCAGCAGTAAATAGCAGTAGGACAAGAGCTACAAAAGTAAAGGTACAAAAAGAGTACAGTGACGCCCACAGGGAAGTGAAAAGAAGCATCCAGATAGACAAGAGAAACTATGTTGAAGGACTGGCAGCAGAGGCAGAAGAAGCGGCCGAAAGTGGAAACATGAAGAAGCTGTACGACATCACCAAGAAGCAGTCCGGCAAGTACAGCAAAACAGAGAGACCCGTAAAGGACAAGAAGGGAAAGACTATAGCAAGAACACCAAATGAATAGATGGGCAGAACATTTTGAAGAACTGTTGAACAGGCCAACACCACTAAATCTCCCAGAAATCCATCCAGTCAACGCAGATCTCCTCGTAAGCTGTGACAACCCCACCAGAGACGTGATCAGGAAAGCCATCACCCAGCTGAAGAACAGCAAGGCAGCCGGACCTGATGACATTCCAGCAGAAGCCCTCAGAGCAGACCTAGAGGCTTCAGTGGAAATGCTATACCCCGTCTTTGAGAAGATCTGGGAGGAAGAAGAAATACCAACTGACTGGAAGGAGGGATACCACATCAAGATCCCCAAGAAAGGTGACCTCAGCAATTGCTCAAACTACAGAGGAATCACACTCCTGTCAGTACCAGGGAAAGTCTTCAACTGGGTCCACTTGGAGAGGATGAAGGAGGCTGTAGACCCACAGTTACAAGACGAGCAAGTGGGCTTCCGGCAGAACAGATCATGTATGAACCAAATAGCTACTCTTCACATCATAGTTGAGCAATCGGAGTGGAATTCTTCGCTCTACATCAACTTTGTCAATTATGAGAAGGTATTCGACAGTGTGGACCGAGAGACACTCTGGAAACTTCTTCGCCACTACAGCATCCCAACCAAGCTGGTGAACCTGATCAAGAACACTTACAACGGAATGTCCTGCAAAGTCATCCATGCAGGACAGCACTCAGACAGCTTCCTAGTGCAGACTAGCAAGAGGCAAGGCTGCTTGCTGTCGCCGTTTCTCTTCTTCTCGTCATCGACTGGATTATGAAGACGTCCACCAATAGGTGGAGAAATGGTGCCCAGTGGACATTGTGGAGTCAACTTGAGGACCTGGACTTTGCCAATGACCTTGCGCTCTTGTCCCACAGTCAGCAACAAATGCAGGACAAGATCGATGTACTGGCAGCCACATCAGCACAGGTTGGCCTCAACATCCACAAAGGCAAGTCGAAGATCCTCAAGATCAATTATGTCAGAAATCATCCAGTCACACTGCATGGAAGTCCCATGGAAGAGGTGGAGTCCATCACGTACCTGGGCAGCATTATCAACCAGCAGGGTGGCACAGATGCAGACGCCAAGGCAAGGATCAGAAAGGCGAGAGCAGCTTTCATACAGCTCAAGAACATCTGGAGCTACAAAGAAATTTCCTTGACTACCAAGACCAGACTGTTTAACTCCAACGTGAAGTCAGTCCTACTGTATGGAGCACAGACCTGGAGAACCACCAAGTCGACCATAAAGAGAGTTCAGACCTTCATCAACAGTTGCCTAAGAAGAATTCTCCAGATCCGCTGGCCAGACACCATCAGCAATGCCAACCTGTGACAGAGAACCTCTCAGCTTCTGGTAGAGGACGAGATCAAGAAGAGAAGGTGGGGTTGGATAGGACACACCCTACACAAGCCGCCAACCAACATTACCAGACAGGCATTGAGGTGGAACCCACAAGGCAAGTGGAGAAGGGGTTGACCAAGAAACACTTGGTGATGTGACCTTGAGGCGGACATCACTAAGCTGGGTCACACCTGGAGTCAGCTTGAGGGGATGGCACAGGACAGAAGTCTCTGGCGAGCTTTTGAAGGCGGCCTATACCCCAGCAGGAGTGATGGGCATAACAACAACAACAACAACAACTGAGACTGTTCATATATATCTGCCTTCATATGAGCAGATACTTATGTTGGAGGTCAAAGAGCTAATTTAATTGATGCATTTTTTCTCCATCTTCTATGGTGACCTCTGATGAAGTTTGCAGACTTTTCTTAACAGTTTATCAGTGCTGATTCCTCCAAATAAGCCTGCATGAAAATTTTAAATCAATACCAGCATGAAAGCTGTTAATGGAATAGCTGCTGACAGGTCAGAAGTTCAAGGTCAATGAATGGTGCATAAAACATAATAATAAAAATGTGTACTCATCTCTAAAATACCTACTAAAACACCCCCACCCACCCTCCAATCCTGTCGGTTTAAAGAATGATGTATTAATGCTGCTATTAATCAAGGCCAGGGCCTGCACATCAAGCCCACAATCAATGATTTGATGTGCAACATTTGACCTTGACACAGGTTCAAAATGCTGCAAGAGTACATTGCACAATCAACTGGTTAAGGTTCATAATGATTCATTCCAAGTATGAAAAAATTCCATCAGGGTTTATGAAATATAAGCAAATGAAAAAATGAGAACAAAATGTCAAACATAAATATTCTATGACTGCAAGCTTGACCCCAAGGACAAAGCGCCAAGTAAGCACATCACAGAATGAATCATCAAAGTCTCGTAATGATTTGTCCAAAGTATGAAAAAAAATCCATCAATAGGTTTAGGAAATAAGAAAGAAAGGAAGAAATTTTATCCAAAAGCTAAATGCAAAGTTTCCATCACTATGACTTTGATCCCAAGGTAGGCAAGGTCGAAGATTATGTCCTAGAATGAATTTTCTTTGCTTCCTTATGATTCATTCAAAACATGACAAACTATTGAGGAGTTTTGAAAATACATTTTCTGTGACTGTGACAATAATCTGAAAGTTCATGAGGTAAACAAGAGTGTCACAGAATGAACTGTCTTAGACACTTTATGACGATTCATTCCAAGCAAGAAGGAAATCCATCCTGGAGTTCAAGAAATAAGAGCAAATAAAACAACACAAAAACCAAACCTTTTGTGCAACTTTTCATGGCTGTGACCTTGAACACAAGGTCAAAGGCACAGGCGAGCATGTCACATAATGAACTGTCATATGTATACCCATAAATACATATCATACATCAAGTAACTAAATCCAAATATCAAAACGTCATCTTCAAAATCCCCAGTTCCATATGGGCAATGGGGAAAGATATTCAAATACAAAGAAACAGACCTGTCAATAAGTTGTTCTGTGAAACAGGAAGAAGTGACTTTGGCCTTCCTCTTATCAGCTGCCTTTAATTCATCATACACAAACAATCCCAGATAGCATCCCTCTGCAGCTGCTGGAATCCAATGAAAATAAAATTGAAATAATAGGCTTATTTGAAAGAAATATCACTTCCAATAACCACTACTACATAACCGAGCAAACTTGAAATGTGACACTCTAACTTTGGCATTGGCAATTTCCTCCAGGGAGCAGGCTGGATTTTTAAAGCCACACCTTACGATGTAAATTAACGGATAATACCAGGTCACAAAGCCACCTGCTCTAACTTGCAATTACTTAGACATTCACAATTTCTACTTGATACCACATGCAAAATACCTTACTGAATACAAGGTCTCCTGCTGAATCTATATGCAAAGTCTGATGCTGAATACAATATATACATGAATTTCCCTAAATCAGTATGCCAGATGCCCCAGGTGACTTAGTACACAAAGTCCCTAGGTGAAACTATATGCAAAATCCCTAGATGAAACTATATGCAAAGTCCCTAGGTGAAACTATATTCAAAGTCGAATAAACTAACAGCTGACCAGTTGACTGGACTTACCATATTTTTCGGCCTATAAGTCAATGCTTTTTGACTTGAAAATCAGGTCTTCATCTTATACTCCGAATCGATGTATATATGGATTATGTCATTGACAATGCATTGATTTATATATGGATTATGGTACCCGGTATGCTATTAAAATGCTCTATAATTGGCATAATCAAAAACAGGTCACATAGAAGTACCAATTCTTGTTCAATTACTACGTTAATAAATTGTTATAAACTAATATGACTGCTTTTATATTTAAAAGTTTTGTCATTATTTAGTTTGCATTCTGTATATACTTTCTTTTTTCTCAAACATGAAATGAAAGAAAACAATTACCGGTAAAAAAAATTCACCGGGCCGCATAGCACTTATGGTCTATACTCTACAGTGTACTTTACTAATTCAAAGCATATTGTTTGTTCCTAAAAAAGATATGAAATAGTTTTGTTTTATTCATCCTTTTTAACTATACCTCATTCTTCCTGATCACATTTTAGCCACTGGTCTATTGATATTTGATTTTCCAGTATACTGTTTGACACACGCAATTGATTACCAGTATAGCTTTTTCATTGATATAATTGATCCTACAAAGGGATGTAATCCATATTAACTTGAGCATTCTATCATTATTTATAAAATACCGTACATTGTGTTTTCTACTGAAAATCATATCAAATCCTATGTTTGTAATTGTATTTGACAAAGTTTCTCAAATAAATATGGTTTACACTAAACTAAAAATCAGATATATAGACGGACTACTCATAGATCATCAATGATCCATTTTTAGTTTTGCATTTCAGTTTAAAGCAAATTGTAATGTCAACATATCACCTATATTCATTCATAACCAGCTGTCATTTTGGTGTCTCTCTTTGATTATACCGGAAGTTGATAAATTGGTCTTTGGTTGCCAACAACAATCAAAGCCACTTACCGCAATTGTTTAAACCCTGATATTGGCTTTGGATACCGATACTAGTTACCGTATTGCCGGTACCCCATTGTTCTTTATCATTAATCCGCATCAATTATGCTACCGTTTTTTAATATCAAGTGCGTTAAGAACCATAGGAAATTATGCCCACTCCCTTCTCTGGATGTAAATAATGAATTTAGCCATAGGTATTGTTTTCATTGCTATAGTACTGGTACATTTTAATGAGTTAGACAGTTTTGATCAATCTTTTCAGTCATAATCATTCATATAAATATCCCCATACAAATCATACATCTTATATCACAATGCCTCATGTCAAATCATGCAGCTTTTAAGTTGGAAGCTGTAAAGTTCGCGGAAGAGAAAGGTGGGAATATGGCTGACTGGATGGATTTCTGAGGGATTTAGTGGTGTTGGCCTGTTCAACAGTGTAAGTGAAAAATGTGTCCGGGATTGGCATAAAGTTAAGGTTGCATTGTGCACTAAAAAAAAACAAAGAAAGAAAGCAAATCGTGGCTACAAAGCAAGATGGATTAATATTAAGGATAAATTAGAAGAATATGTCTTGACACAACGCATGCGTGTTGTAGAATGAACTCTGTTGAACTCAGACTCAAGGCAAAGGAAATTGCAGCTGAATTAGGAATTGAAAGTTTCAGTGGCAGTCCATCATGGTGTTTTAGGTTCATGCAAAGAAGGGGCCATAGTATAAGACAACGCACTACTATGGGACAGAAACTACCGATAGACTTTTTTGGAAAAACTGAACAATTTCCGTGAGTACCTCCAAGACAAGATTAAGATTGACAATTTGGAAATGACTAACATGATAAACATGGACGAAGTGCCCTTAACATTCGACATTCCAATGAACAGAACAGTTGAGCTTAAAGGATCTAACAGTGTTACTATTAGAACAACAGGTCATGAGAAGTCAAACTTCACTGTAGTTCTCTCATGTTCTGCCGATGGCAGAAAGTTGCCACCAATGTTGATTTTTAAAAGAAAAACAATGCCAAAGGAGAAATTCCCCAGTGGAATAATGGTTGAAGTAAATCCAAAAGGATGGATGGACACTAAAGTGGTGGGGAAGTGGTTAGATAGATGTTTCGCACATTGAGTTGGTGGATTTTTCCTCACTAAGAAGTCTCTCCTCATTATGGATTCTATGCGTGCACACATCAGTGCTGAGACAAAGGTGAAGATTGAAACCAAGAAGACATCGTTAGGCATCATCCCAGGCGGTATGACTAAGTTATTACAACCATTAGACATTTCTGTTAATTGCTGTTTCAATGCTGAGCTTCGGAAGTTGTGGGAACATTGGATGACAGCAGGCAAGCACAGCTTCACAAACACGGGACGCATGCGGCGTGCTACATATTAACAGGTTGCACATTGGGTTAAAGATGCATGGGACAGGATTCCTGAACTGGCTATTGTGAATGGCTTTGCTAAAGCAGAAGTTGTCAGTGGAATAGAGAAGCCAGATGAGGATGATGAGATGGAGACAGATGATAATGAGAACATTTCCAATTATCTGAGCCCTGAGATAGCTGCCATTTTTCATTCCAATATGGAAGACAAAGACTTCGAGGGATCTTCAGATATTGGAGATGATTAAGTGAACTCTTACTCATTATTTTCTTAAACAGAATGTGGAACAGTTCCACCTCAATAAAATGAATCACAATATGGATGTGCTTTCAATTATAATTGACATGTTAAATAATATGTATTATAAAACTGTTCATTTTTGTGAATTTGATACAGCATTTCATAGATATGCTAATTTAAAAGTATAATAAAAAGTGTTTGTTTTTTATTTCGTTTGTAACTTTTTTGTTTTCTGTCTCTTAATTTTCTTCACATTTCTGATTTCCCTATGGATAGCCTCATTTCCCTACTGTCAGCCTCACTGATTTTATCTCATCTGTTGAATCTTGCACTCAGACTGGTTTCAACTGGAATAATCAGGTTAAAGCTTTAGACCTTTAATTAACATGTGCATAGCATGCAGAGCCATGTGGCTCTTGTTGCAATGGATATCATAATTAAAACAAGCTTGGACTGTTTATTCAGCTGTGTCAATTGATAATGGAATATAGCAGTGCCTTGTACAGGAATAAAATCACAACTGTCAGGTAACTGTACTATATGGATTATAATTGTCCCTCTCTCCCTCACTCACTCTCTCTCCAATTAAAACTGGAACAAGCATGTTAGCATCAGTGATGCAATAATATGGAATATCATACAGTGATACCATTAATATTCATGAAACCGGAAGTTACTGTTGTTTAAAAAAACGAAGACAAGGTATTGACCTGGCCTTGTCTTATACTCCAAATTGACTTATATATGGATGAAGGATGGAAAATTTACATCGACTTATAGGCTGGCAAATACGGTACATAGATTTTGATAATTTTTCTTGCCTTATGACATATTAAAGGAAAGGTAGAAATAATAAACCTATGCAAAAATTGACATCCTAAATGTATCTTTCACGCATTCTTGTTGCAACAAATGGTTTAAATATGACCTCGTTCCCTGGCAATGCAACTTCATTAAATTCTAAAACTTTGTGAACTGTACATTTTCAATATACAGCAGAACCTCACAAATGCAAAGTGCTGTGGTACGAAGCTTCTGCTTCAAGGGTTTGGTCGTTTCAATTTTCCCTGAGATCACAGAGAAGAGAGTGATCTACACTGGAACTTATTGGACTTTTTAAGTAATGGTAAGTTTTTTAATGGTGAATGTTTGAGTTAATTAAGTTTTCCTGAATAATACAATATTAATTATCCTGGGACACTGAAAGAAAGCTGGATAACTGATAATGTAAGGGATAAATTGAAGGTCTGGGGAAACACTCTTAAAACATAAAATTTAGTCAAAGTCTTTTTTGTTTTTCTTGGAGTGGACAGCAACTGACTTTGCTAGAAGTTCATGATGGAAAATGTGCATACAGGTACTCATGACTTTTCTTTTGAAATGTGATGAATCACTTACCCTCAGCATCTCCACATGGATCTACCTCTACATCTGTTTCCCCCAGACTTCTAAGTATTCGCACACCTCCTGCCGGTGGAAAAGATGGTATAATTAACTTCATGCTACACATTATTCAGTTATTACAGTAAGTAGCAAGATTTTATTTACATAATAATCAAAACATGTGTCAAATAATAGAACAATATAACACTTTATTATACAACATCCCAATTTATAAGTGTCATGATGTTATGTCCACTTATGGGGCCTAATACTGAGCAGTGTCAAACAGAAATGCCAATGAGTGATATTTAGCATTGTCAAATAGCAATGTCACTAAGTGATATTTAGCAGTGCCAAATAGCAATGTCACCAAGTTATATTTAGCATTGTCAAATAGCAATGTCACTGAGTGATATTTAGTGGTGTCAAATAGAAATGTCATTGATATTTAGCTGTGTCAAATAGCAATGTCACTGAATGATAACAGTGCCAAACAGTAATGTCACTGAGTGGTATTTAGCATTGTCAAATAGCAATGTCACAGTGATATTTAGCAGTGTTAAACAGCAATGTCACAATGAATGTTAAACGTGTTCATTTAACAAAACATTTATGAAACTCACTGAATAATACATTATGCCACTTGCTGCCAGCATCTCATGGCATATAATATGTGACTCATTTAATTAATTTCAAACCAAATGAGCACCTGTGTAATGTCTTCTATTTACTGTATGCTCTGCATTACAAATAACTAGACACGGATGTCAATCTTTCTGCATCAACAGCAGTGACACCATCATCATCATCATCAAGATTCCATTTTAAAGTTTTTGTTAAATATTTTGCAAATGAAATACAGTGGGGAAACATCCTAGCACAGGGCACAGCCAAGACATCTTGTTCTGCAGAACTCATTTAAATCACCACTATCAAGTAATTAATTCTTTTATAGTTTGCCCCATTTGTAAAAGCATCTCATCTGAAATAAAACAAAAATGATATCATTTTGATGTCTTGTTCAATCACTTGAGTCTTTAACATTACACTGCAGGTTCTTACTAATCTTGTAATTTCATATTAAATTTATGAACCAAACTGGATAATGTCCAAGTTTTCCAAGCCTTGCCTTGAAATAATCACACAGTATTGTATTGAATTCATGTTAAATGAGCAAAAACATGAGATTTAATATATGAGATTATGAAATCAAATGAGATTTTGTGTAAATACACTGCTAGTGTACAGTGGTATGACTTTTATAAACCCAAGCAACATAGATATTAGACTTATATTTTGTGTGGTATCATTCCTTGACATAAAATATGTAATACCTAAAATATAACATGTCATTTTAACTATGGCATGTGATAAACTGAAATAACCATGCACTAGTAACCTTCATAGAAAGCAAGCCCTCAAAAGAGTATGAATGTCTTATATTTTTCTCTAGTTCACATTAACTAGGCACCCACCAAAATATTTTTACATTTTGTCGGTAATCAGAACACATGCATGTGTGGGTTTTTTACAATCAACAAGACAGTAAACAAAATAGGTTATGCCATAAATCTCATGGCTACAACGGGAAAATTAGTAACCAATGGCTACCACTAACAGAAACTGTGGTTTCCACTAAAAGGAACTTTATGATGAACGAAAAACAAAAATACAGCTGTGTGTTTGGCTGCAAAATGATTCATCCTGATAAAAATAAACAAGGCCCTTTTTGGTTAATACCTCTTATGCTATATGGATTATATTATTTGATTACCTGCAACAGCTGTCCTGATGTTGTCTCTCCCTTCATCCAGTTGCTCTTGCTCATTGAACCCTGCCCCCTTTTTCCCCACACAACACACAGCAATGCTGGAGAAACCTGCATTATTGTCAAACAGAACCCGGTGGCCTCCCTTCTTTAGTTTCTTACTGGAACTGAAGCAAGGAAACAAAAGGTGAGTAATATTGAAGATCAAGCTGTACAAACATACTTATTAAAAATTATTTTTGATTTCTAGTTTGTTTTTGTTTAATAGTAAATTATGTATTTTGACTTTCACTCACAAACTAGACAGCTGTATATCTACAAAATGAGATGATGTAACCAGATATAAATGTAGGCAAAAAGTACGGCAAGCTGTACCAACCAAAAAAGCAAATTATAATTGGAAATGTTCAAAAGGGTGGCATGATCTCCTAAATGTACATGTATCTCATTGACTTCATTTCAAACATAAATATATTCAGTTAAAAAACTGAATAAGTATGTCTGATTAAGATAATGAAAACTTTAAATTTCAACATATACCTCGAAAAAAGATCATGACAATCTCGGTCAAAAATGAATGTCACTTTTTCTACGTGTTTTGCTTTGCTGCCACTTTTCCCTGTTCAGCTCTCACTTCTCCCTGTTCTGCCCAAAAGGAGAAGTCACTTCTCCCTAAAATTCAAGTCTAGCTAGACCCCTGATATATACCCACATATAAGTTTGAACCAATTACAAACTACGTAGATCCAAATATGTTCCACTGCATAATGTGCCTACAGATTTGGGTCAATGCAGTTTGCCTGATCTGCCAGTGAATTACTGATGGGCGATCAGGGCTTATATTGTTTGCAGTTGGACTTGAATTATAAGCCAGTATACATAATAAAATTTCTACTACCTTTTAATGAAGCTGGCAAGTTTTCCTGAACATTTCTTGTCAAAGTCAGCGGCAGCTCTGGATAAAATAAAGTCTTCACCTTTGGTGGCAGGCTCATATAAACCAAGAACTAAACCCTTGTTCTGAAACATTAAACAAAACAGAAACAAGATTGATTAAGAGGCTTTATATTTGAAACAAACCCAAAACCTTTGATTTTTTTTTGTGCATAATTTTAATTTCTACCAACATTTCTGTGCCAAAGAATTAACTATCAGCTTTCTGGTAGTGACTATGTCAGTGCTAAAAAAAATTACAAAAAAAACCCCTCAAAAGCCATCATGGACCACCTTTGATCTTTTTATCACTTAAACACCTAAGAACAGACATCCTGCGTTTGGACTAAATTCCCCTGATTACAACAATAACATGATCAAGTAACAGTGTGTTTTTCACAAATGTTAGCCTTAATCCTATTACTCAGCCATGTATCATTGCACTGGTCGCAACAACTGCTATAACAGTTCCACTCCCCAGCAGACTCCTTCTTGCTGGTCTCTGTAATGTGTGGATAGAATGCATAAAAATACCAAGAGATCTTTTTTTTTAATTCTTTAAAAGAATCCTAGTTTTCAAATGTACTGTACTAGATTTTAGCTAAAATGGTATGTGTGGTAAATGGCCTTAAAAAAAGTAATTTTGTCCTAATGCCAGTAGAATCACATGTATGTTAAAGCCAAGAACGCACTAATTATAGGTATTCCAGGTGTTACGTGTAGGCTCATACAAATGTAACAAAAGAAGAGAGTGAAGTCAACAAGCTTTGTAAATTTTAACAAAATAATTTATTTCCCTAGAAAACAAGATAAAAATATGAAATAGGACTTACGGTTTGTGAATATAATCCAAATATTAATCCTAGAATTGATAAATATAAGTTCTATCACTAAACAGTTCTAAATGAATCCAGGTTTGAATCTCGATGATGTTCCAATATGGAAGGTGATGACATTAGATGAGGTCGTTGTACTGATGGCAACAATTTCTCGTTGAAACACAATTTATAATGTTCTGTTTAGAACTCCAGAATAAATTTCCACTGAATGTCTTTTTCCCAGAATTTTCATAAAGAAAAGCACTTGTGTTGTTTTCTAGAGAATTTAAATTATTAAATCCAAAAAAATAGATGAACTTCAGAACAAGCTGACATCAACAATAAAACACCTTGAGCTCTCACGTGTATGAATACGGCTGACTGAAAAACTCTGAGAAGGAGTAATAAAACCCTCAATTTTAGATCACATGGTGGCCCATGTGGTCACCCAGATGAAACAACACAATAAAAGCGCACAGATGATAGACATGTATGCCTTGAAAGAACTTAACGAATCTTACTATAAGATTTAATAAAAAAGTTGTTTACAAATTAGAGCTATCATGCAAGCAGAACATGACCTTGGTAATAACCAATCGTTTTCACTTGATGTTTACAAAATCTATGAACCAAAGTAAGCTAAAAATAGTGCTTAAGTCATACTTTTACATTCTAATCAGACTGATATTTTTTTCAAAAATATCAAATCCCGTGAAAATAATCATTACAATAAAATGTAATGAAAACAAAAAATAAAATAAAAAAGAATTTAAAAACTAACACACAAGTAATTAAATTACAAATACCGGTATGTAACACAGGCAATATGTTCCCCACCATAGGTTACATGATTCACCTTGTACACAAAGTCTACAGCTTTTACATTAAGTAAGGGGCACACAGGGGGATAAATATTAATAACTTACTAGTCTTTCAACAACTTGAAATAAAATTATGCACTTCGTCAGTGTGATTGAAATTTCTCAGGCAAATTAGTTTTCCTTTTTGACAAGCCCGATGAAAACTTCACTGCAAATACAGGAGGGGCCCCAGGCATCAGGCTATAAGATTTTTTAGGACTGCATGTATGACAAAAATTAGAAACAAGATTTGAAGAATAAACATAAATCTACATGGCCACCAGTTCATTAGGTCCTAACTGATGAATTCTAATAAGGGACTTGAGCTTGTCTGATCCAATGTCCTCAAGACACAATGAAGCAATAGTTATATGATCATCAGGTGAGACTGATATACTGTGATATTTTATCCACTGTAAAAATGGCCACAAAAAAGGAATAGTTAATTATTTAATTTGTTGAGAGGTACCAAATTTTTAAATTACATGGTTGCTTCAAGGCATAAATTTCAAGACCCAATGTACAATGATTTCTGCAGAAACAAAGGACATACTCCCCATCCACAAAACTAATGAAATTATTGTTTCTCACACAATAAGGAAAACTGATGCCCATGACAAGAAATTATTTCACAGTATTTACAAGAACTGGACATTGCCTGAATCTTTATGAATGAAAGAGGATGCATGTGTCTGATCATACTGGTTGGCTGTCTTATGTAAGGTGGTAAGAGAATATCTATGAGTTTGTGTAGAGTTTAGCACAACATGAGAAATGAAGCTCTGAGCATCTGTCTTAAAGGGATAACCAACTTAATTTGTTTGGTGTTTCACATATCTGTTACACTAGAACTTGTAAGTACATATTTTTGACCCATCAAGCTGCTTTATTTGAAATTTTCAAATTTTAAATGTCCACATGTATGTATGGGCTACAAATGAGGCCTTTTCAAGTTGTGATATTACCATGGCTTTATAAGCGGTTTCACACATTACTTTATATTTGGTCTGTTATTTCTCTGAAGGATATCAAGAGCTCAGTTTGCAGTTATTCTTGAAATAAGGTGTCAGAGTTAAAATCCATTTCCAGTAATTTCTCCTATATTTCAAGTATAGCCAAGTACTACTGAAAGTTTGTTACACCCAGAATTATTACCATCCTGACAGATTTTAAAAGAATGTATTCTGGTAGGTCAATACTAGGGGATAACCGATTAGCATTTTTCTACCGATTTCCGATTCCGGATTTTGGGCATGAAATTTTTCCGATTCCGGATACGATTCAATTAATCGGAAATGCTAAATTAAAAGGTTTTTCAAATTAACTTTTTAAACCGTGTTACACACGTTTTGCACATCACACCGACGTCACAAGGGGAAGGATATGGTAGGACTATAGCAAAATGCAACGAAGTTCAAAGCCACAAAGAATCCATGAAATGTTTTTATTTTTGTAAAATGCACTGAAACATTATAAACGTTTTTTCTACGATCACATTGTTATACATAATAATTATAAAAACTTACGATTTTACAAATAAAACTCACAAACTGAAATCCACGTGTTATGGTGCCCTCAGTATTTATTTTCCTGTGATATTGTTCTTGTTTTTTGGCAAAGATATTATAATATAATAAATTTATAAATGCGAGTTAAAGAGTCTTGAATATTGATATATTTATGTAGCGCATAATATAATATAATATAACATAACATTAAAGTTAAGCAGTTTATTTCTGCCATGTTTCATCTACCTAAGTAAAAACATGCAGTTTAATAGATAATAAAGAAATTTAATAATCAAAATTTATAACTTCCAAGTTCTTTGCAAGAAATAATAGCATCTCCTTTTTTTCAGCGGACATGCTCGATCGTTTGTCACTGCAAATAGCACCTGCGGTGCTAAAACTTCTTTCACTATCGACGCTAGAGGGCGGTATTGAACAAAAACGTTTAGCGACAGCTGCCAGAAGCTGGAACGTTTTTTTCCCAGGATTTCCAGTATATAACTGGGTCCGTTGGTGGTGAAGTCCTTGGCTGATTTTTCTCAGCTAGATACGAATCCAATTCACGCTGGCACGTGAATTCAGATGACAGGGATGCAGAGACTCCTGGTAGTAGGAATCTAGGCCAGTCGAAGTTGAAGGTCCTGGATCCACTTCTGTTGAGACTGGAATGTTGACGGCGGTGATTGTTTTTTCATACTCGATCTGTAGTTCGTCCATTAACATGCACTTTACAGCGTCATGCCCATGCACATTAAAAACCAACAATTTGTAAGTGGGATCCAAAACCGTTGCAAGTGCACACAACTTGTTTGTCTCCACTTCCTCATAACGTGTACACAAATCTTTCAGCATGTCCGCCCGCATGGTCTGTATTCCGATGTCATCTCCGACTCTTGCAGGTTTTGTTAAAGTTGCCATGAGAACGCGAACACTGGGGATGATCATGCTTGCTGTTGCAGTAGACATACTGGCATTCCTGGTTTCCTGTTCGAATGGTTGAAGCGTAATCAAAACCCGTTCCATCAAATTCCACTCATGTGCCGTTAGATTTGTAACCCCATCATTTTCCTGACAATAGAGGGCAATAGCTTTCTTTTGTTCTATGAGGCGCTCGAGCATGTAGAACGTAGAATTCCAGCGGGTTGTAACATCCTGGATAAGACGGTGTGTCGGGTATGGCGTGCCGTCCTCGCACGTCAAAGACTTCTGGATTCTGAGAAATTGTTCTGTGGCTTGAGTTGAATGCCGAAAACGCCCAACGATTGTACGAGCAGTGACAATAGCATCCATAATGGATCTTTGACTTAAAAGTCCAACCTTGACAACTAGCTGGATCGTGTGGGTGAAACATCCCAAGTGATCCAATCCAGATAACTCCGCCGCTTTTTTCATGCTCGCACCATTATCCCGCACGAGAACTCCACGTTTTTCATCTGGAATAGACCATGCTGCTAACATTGCAAGGATGTTATCCGAAATAACTTGGCCCGTGTGTCGGTCTTCAAGATTTCGTAGTGACAGAACAATGGAAATCCTGTTCCACTTGCTGTCAATCCAATGAGCGGTAAGCGAAATGAAAGCATTCAAATTATTTGTGCTCGTCCACACGTCACTTGTAAAACTTATGTAGGCTGCTTGTTCTAGTAAAATAACAATTTTACTCTTCACGGCAGAATATAAGTCCGGAATAAGCGTTCTTGACAAATGGACTTCGGATGGAATAACGTAACGAGGTTCAAGTTCATTCAGAAAGCGAGTGAAGCCTATGTTGTTAATCATGCTGAAAGGCATAGCATCAGCCGCAATCATTTCTATGATCTTCTTAGTTATGATTAACTAACGCGGGTTGTTAGCCTCAAATGGTTTTTTCTTTTCTAGCAGGAACTCTATTGTCTGTACTCTGTGTTTCTTTCCAGGCTGCATTTCTTCTTCGGCTTTTCGTTTCTTTTCGATGTCACAGATTCCGGTATACTTTTTATATTCATCCGGATGTTTTGCATGCAGGTGATTGATAAGTCCGCTGGTTCCATATGAACGTGGATCATTACCTCCTCGTTTTAATTTATCCTTGCACTGTGGAACCAAACAATCTGCCTTTGACTCGTCTATGGCATTTATCTCAAAATAATCCCATATTTTGCTTCATTGTTTTTGCGACATTTTAAAATAAAATTATTTTTTTACTTTTAGCAGATTTTCATTTAATTTTATTGTCTGTAAAGGCTTAGAAATATTTTGCTATTGTGGCCAATACAACAAATTCTGTATCTAAATAGTGCATGAGAGGGATGTATGTCTAGAAACAAAGTGACAGTTTATGGAAAGTCGAATATCAAAACTCAAGATTATCTACAACATAGCATCACAGTATCTGTCAGAACTGTAATGTGAGATTAATGATGGATGCAGCCGCAGAGTCTCAACAGTTCAGCACAATTTTTTCACACTGTATGCTAATATAAATTTCATTTACATTATCATACAGTTCCAATACATCCACGCAGCGTATACGCTTTAATTTTCCCGCCTAATCATTTATGTCGACCAGCTGCCAGTTCTGACCCATACTTTGTTCAACAATTAGTTGATCTTGCCGCCAGGCTATAATTTTCCTGCCTTAATCATTTATGTCGGCAAGCGGCCAGTTCCATCCTGTACTTTATTCAACAAATACTTAATCTTGCCGCTATGCTTTAATGTCGCGGTCGGATAAAAATAAAACAAGCTTTTGTTTGGTCCTATAAAGTTGGCCACTTGCGGTGACTTAAATAAAAGCAATGAAATCTGATCGATTCTTGCATTTTCCAAAGTGATCGGTGATTGAAACAAGTTTATTGTGCTGTGAAAGTTTCCTTATTAACTTTATTTATATTTACGATTGTAAGAATCATTTTCTTTTAATACCTTATTAATATGTGTCAATGTATTCAATATTATGCCTTCATTATTGAGGATGTTGACATAAACGGGTAGGAGTGTATTATATATTTTAATAAATTTAAATCTTTCGGTCTAACTCAAGTATTATCGTTTCACCCCGTTGTGTTGACCATATTGGACTTTTCTGACTTCTTATTTAAATTTATTAACGCACTATCGAATGACACGCAGTGTTAGACACGGTGCTATAGAAATTCAACTTTATTATTTTTATTATCAGAATCGGTCGTTCCTGCCTTGTCCGACTCCGATTAATCGGAAGTTCATACTATCCGGTGGAATCCGATTTCCGGATCAAAAGTTGGTTATGCCCTAGTCAATACTATATAAAAAAAAAAATTGGATGGGACACAGAAAAGAACCTTATTATACATCTGATGTGATGTGCAGATGATGCAACTGTTTCTCCACTCACTGCAGTGGAGTATGTTAATCCCCTTCAAGTTTACTTCATGTTGAAGCACCACAGTGGACAGGGGTCAAGCAAGACTTGAATTTTAGGAAGAAGTGACTTCTCCTTTTGGACAAAACAGGGAGATGTGAGAGTTCAACAGGGAGAAGTGGATGCGAAGCAAGAATGCAATATATATATATATATATATATATATATATCAGGGGTCACACTACCAGATGAAGTGGTTGACTAAGTTGCCTAAAAAGTGTAAACTTTGCCTTCTTCTGTTAGTTAAGCGAAAACGACTTCGCCCTGTTATTTTTTTTTTAGAGAAACATTGAATGACCATCCTTTTTGAGATGCTCCCTCACCTTGGCCAGGTTAGTTCCTGTGTCATGTTATATATAGAGCTCAAGGCGAAATGTACACTTCAAGCTATCAAATAGTTGGTGTTGATATCAATTACGCCGACAAACAAACACTTGCACATTCACAGGCATGTGTTTTGATAGCTGATTGACCATTAACTATTTTCTGAGTAAGTTAGCAAGTATTACTGCCCGATTTCCGCAAGTTATCCTCTGATGATAAAAACATACAACCTTGTGTTTTGAAACTTAAATTTATGTAAATAGCAATTTGAGTTTTAAGAATAGAATCGGTTACATAAATATTTTAACTGCCGCGTGTACATTATTTTCTTGATAAAAATCTGTTTGGAACTGTAAAAGCAGACATCAATGTTCTGAGAAGTACAGTTTTTTTTAGATTGTCTCTTTTCGTAAACCACTGGGCATTTTATATGCAGGAAAATATACAATTTGTAAGAAAGCAGAGACTAAATATTACATTATTAATGATTTAGCTTTAAAATGCAATTATGTAGGTCACAAATAGACAGGTCCATTCTAATATATTATGGAATTCGACAATACGCTGTAAGGTCAAGGTTGTATTCTGAGATTACAAATTTTTTTGAAAATACGAAGAAAACAACAAAACAAAACAGCAAAGCAAATTCTATTTAACCAATGCCTAATGTTACACCAAGCATGCAAACAAATAAAAAAATCTTACATTTGCAATCCTATCAATGGACTGTTGTAACGAAGCTATCAAGTGAGTGGATACCTTAAGAAAACCCCTTTCTAAAAATAGATGCACTTGCAAGTTGGCTCTGTCGATTTGGCTGAAAACAAGGTTTAGTTCATTCATATACTGAGTTTAATTCTTTAGTGTGTTGTCTATGAACAGTTATGGTAAAGTTTTATCAGCAACCAAGAAATTAAGACAAACAGTATGATCTGAAAGATGTGTGCATTTTCTGTATGTACATGATGCAGGGGTTGTTTCAAACAAGTTTAGAAATCTTTTCAATTGCCATTTTATAATGAACTTTCAGAAAGTAAAAAGAAAAAAAAATTCTTGATTATGGGTAGTTGATTAAGCATTTGTACTAATGTGCAATTAAAATACTGTAATCTAGTTACTCAGTTCAAATTCATTACAATGTATAGCTTCTGTTGTTCTCTTTTTAAGTAATATTGCCAAAATACACTGAATATGAATATGATAGTTTTTAAACATGCATCAAATTTGTTTACAATATAGATAGAAGTCAGAAAATTATGTACTTGAAAATAAAGTTTTGCTTAAAACCAATGTTAAATGCAAATGTGCATACTGGGAAACAGTTGGCATAATAAAAATAAGGGAATGAAAAAAACACACACACACACACACACACACACACACACACACATGCATATACTGCATGTCTTGCTTTGCTCCCACTTCTCCCTGTTCTGTCCAAAAGGAGAAGTCACTTCTCCCTAAAAGTCAAGTCTAGCTTGACCCCTGTATGTGTGTGTGTTCTCTTATTTGAATTATGCCCTCTATTTCCCAGTATTCATATTTGCATTTAACATTGGATTTAAGCAATACTTTATTTTCAAGTAGAAATTTTTCTGAGTTATTTTGGCCATATGACTCTAAAAGAGAATAACAGAAACTGCATTGTAACAAATTTTAACTGAGTAACCAGATTAAATTATCGTAATTGCAAGTTGGTAAAAATGCTTAATCAACTACCCTTAATCAATTTTTTTATATATTTTTGTGGTTTTTTTTATATACATGTACTTTCTAAAAGTTTACAATAATGGCCCTTTCAAAGATTTCTAAATGCATCTGACACAACCCCTGTATCATGTACATAAGGGTAAATGCACACGTGTCTTCAGAACACTGTTTGTCCTCATTTCTTTGTTGCAGATAAAACATTACCATAACTATTCATACATAACACACTAAAATGCATAAAATTACAGACATGGGTCATTTATAGTAGGTATATGAACCAAACCCTTCTTTCCAACTGAATCAACACAGACGTGAGTGCATCTATTTTAAGAAGGAGGTTTTTCCTAATGTAATCACTCACCTATAGCTTCATTACAACAGTCCATTGATAGAATTACAAATTTATGGTTTATTCATTTGTCTACGTACTTGTATTAATTTTAGGCATTGATTAAATATTATCTGCTTCACAGCTTTTTACCATATTTTCACAAATACTAGTCAAGTCAGAAAACAACTTCGACCTAACAATGCTTCTTGCGAATTCCACAACATAGCATTGTCCCATATGTTTCTGACCTAAAAAATTGCATTTTAAAGTTAAATCTTAAATAACATAATACATAGGCTGTACTTTCTATGAATTGTATATTTTTCTGAATATATTTGCCCGATGATTTACAAAAACAGACAATCTAATAAACTGGTACTTCCCAGACATAGCGATGTCTGCCATTTTTTTCCCCGTTACTGGCACACTTACAGTTTCAAAGTAATTTTATGATGAAATAGTGTACAAGAGGTAGTTAAAATATCCAGATCACTGATTGTATTCTTAAAACACAAATTGCTACTTACATACTATGTGTATTGTACAAGTTTTGAAACACAAGTTTGTATGTTTTTATCATCAAAGGATAACATGCATAAATCAGGTAGTGATAGGGGCCTAGTTGCCAACTTATTCAGGGAAAAGGTTAATGGTCAATTAGCTATCAAAACACAAGCCTGTGAATGAGCAAGAGTTTGTCAGTGTAATTGATATAAAACCTTTGCCTAGCTACTTACTGCTTGAAGAATACCTTTCACTACAACAAAATACTAGAATAAAACTGGCTAAGGCAAGTGGGCATCTCAAAAGATATGATTCGTCAATATACCTCTAAAAAAACATCACAGGGTGAAGTCGTTTTTGCCTTCCTAACAGAAGAAGGCGAAGTTTACAATTTTTAGGCAACTTAGTCGCCCACTTCACCTGGTAATATACCCCTGGTGGAGTATAATAATCCCTTCAAGCTTACTTCATGTTGAACACCACAGTGGAGTATATTAACTCCCTTAAAGCTTACTTCATGTTGAAGTGCCACAGTGGAGTATATTAATCTCCTTCAAGTTTATTTCATGTTGAACACTACAGTGGAGTATACATGTGTGTGTGATTTGGATTTTTAATGTAGCTTTAACAATTTTTCAGTCATATCGCTATGATGTCTGCAATGTGGCAGTTTATAGTGACGTCTAGCACTGGGGCATCATACCACAGTCACATTATCATGACAATTGGCTGACCAGTCCTAATACTAACCTCTTAATGCTGAGTGCCAAGCTAGGCAGCTGTTAGAAACATTTTTTTAAGTCTTTGGTATGACTCTGCTGAAGTTCGAACCTGCACCCTCCTGCATCCGAGGCGGATGCTCTAACCAAAGTGGAGTATATTAATCCACTAAGTTTACTTCATGTTGAAGCACCAAAGTGGAGCATATTAATCCACTTCATGCTTACTTTATGCTGAAGCACCAGAGTGGAGTATATTAATCCACTTCAAGTATACTTCATGTTGAACACTACAGCGGAGTATCTTAATTAACACAGGAGTATATTAATCCACTTCATGCTTATTTCATGTTGAACCGCTACAGTGGGGTATATAAATTCACTTCATGCTTATTTCATATTGAAGCACCGCAGTGGCATATATCAATCCACTTCAAGCTTACTTCATGTTAAAGTGCCATGGTAGAGTATATTAATCTCCTTGATTTTAACTCCACATTCAAGTACCATTGTGGAACAATAAATACCAAGCAACTCACCTCGATGACTCAATGGGTATGTGTTATGCACCTCCACCATTGATTGGCTGGGTGATGTCAAAGTTCATTGATAAATGAACAACCAGTACATGAAGACCACTCATGGAAAGATTGAGATGTCTGTAATTCAGGATCAGATGCAATATGAAGAATAATCTTTATGCTCATTATATGTTTAACAAATAAACATCATTTCTGATTAGAAAGGTTTGGTCAGTTTCTATGCAAAACTTCTATCTGCATTTATAGCCAATGTCTGTGCATTTCTAATTCAGTGTAAACAATGCAGCCTACTATTTTTTTCATCGTGATCAAAGAAAAGTGGACTTTGCTGACACTTTCTGGAATTTTATGCTTTTACATTATTTCAAAGAAATCTGAATTACCTGTGCACACTCAATGAGAAGCACAGCCTTCAGCTTTTTTGAGAAGCATAAATTGATCCTGTTGTTAGAAAGGAAATGGTTGTACTTAATGTCAACAATAACATGAGTTCACATGGTTGTACATAATGTCAACAATAACATGAGTTCACATGGTTGCACATAATGTCAACAATAACATGAGTTCACATGGTTGTACAATATAAAGCACTTTGAGCCAAATCTGATTTAATTAAAAGCAATGTTTGCTCAAGGACCTGATGTAAACCAGCATTCAGCAGTTTCATTTTCTAAATGCTGCAAATATCTCCATATCATTCTTGCTCAGAACTGGAACAGAAATGAAGTTGAGAAGACAGAGATTATTCCTAAAATATCAATCAGTAAAAATAGTAGCTTCAAGTATTGTAACTAGCTCATCTCAAAGAGATGTGGCTGTTTCACAATTACAGAAAATACTCTATATATCAATAGAACAAGCAGCTACCAACTTTTGAAAATAAAAGGATTAAAATACCATGTAATTATTTCAGTTCCTTGAGGATGAAAAACTTTGTACTGGAGGCATTTACAAGTTGCTTAGCTTAACTGTCATAGAGGTACCACTCGATATATTTGACCAGTGAAGCACTACCAAGTCTATATGAGTATGGGACAGCTCATTATTATTCATTCTGAATAAGTGCTAATAATAGGCAACCAATAAAATATAGAGAACGGAAATATTACTGTTCCCCATCTATCACATGCTTTGCTTTGTACACAAAGTTTATAGCTTTAGATACAATTAAACATAAGATCTTCATAAGGTGGGGGAAGGCCTATAAAAAGGATGGGGGATGGGGCCGAATGTTAATAATTTACATGTCTTTCAAGAACCTCATAACTAAATTACATCTTTTTGGCATGTTCAGTGTTTCCTTGATACAAATTAGATCACACTTGTAGAACCAATCATTTCATTTGTGGAGGTGTGGTGGTTGGGCTGGGATTTTCATGAAGAAAAATTTTCAACTCTCAAATAATTTAAAAAAAAACATTTTGTTCTAATTTCTAGCAAAGGAAAACCAATTATATCCATTATCTTAATTGAAAAAAAATAAATTAACTTCAGGTAAGAAAGCAAAACAAAAATATCCAGGCACAAAAGAAAATCTCTGACCACCACCTTTTCTAAATTAAATTGGGAGGGGGGAGTCCTCTTATAAGCCCTGATTTAGAATGTGAGAGTCACTTATCTAGATTCTGACAGGCTCCAGACTATCCAAAAGTTTGAGCTCTACAGATGTTTAAATCCCTTGGTTTTCAGCCACAGCACAAGGTACAAGTATTTATCTGGACCCTCACCTTGTTCTCATTCTCATTTGCATATGATAAAGCTGCCACGGGACAGCACAAAATGAGGGGCTTGCCGATCTCTTTGTTATGGTGCCTTTGTTGTTGTATGCCAAGTTTTTAGTCCAACAAGTTCTCTATTTTAGGGGGAGAGGCAGTCACCAGTAATACATAAATACTAAAATAGAGATAAAAATAACTTGCTGGTTGTTAATTGTTTTCTTTAACAAGCTGTCTCTATTGAATTAAATGACTGCTGCATGATGCCTTATAAAGTTAGACAACTGTAACCGATACGTTGGCTTGGAGTGTGTTTTAGACCAAACCGTGAGACAGGAGTTAAGATAATATTGCGGAAAACACCAGTTTTCGATATTTACTGGAAAAGAAATCTGCAAGACCTTGTCATACAGTATAAAACATACAGATATTAAAGGAATGACGTGTCATACTTTCTCACCCTTAGAACGCTTGTATGAATCAGACGGCACAATTTATGGGTAGTTACAAACCCAGCCGTTCGCATACACCTCATGGGCGCAGCCATCTTGGGTGAAGGTCATGCACTAAGAAATTAAGCCCGTACGGGTGAAGGTGTATCATCAAGAAGTCGCCTCCCGCTGATTCAGATATAGCAAAGTGGTATTGCTTTTATTTCAAATTATTTGAATTACGGGCAATATTTAAATGACTTGATGGTTAAAGGATTGATGGGACCCAAAATATATTTTTGCTTACTTAATTTGACTGAAATGCCAAATACTTGAAAGTTTAGCTTAATAATTGAAAGAATAATTTCTTTATAAATTCGTAACACTGACACTGACACAATATCAGAGATGTATTTTTTTTTTTTTTTTTTTTTTCCTTCTTCTGTTTCTGTGACTACCGTAAGGTAAATTAATGTAAATTTCCGGATCTTTATTTTCAGTGTATATTCTGTCCTAAACTATTCTGACCTAATAGGATTACCTTGGATTTTATCACTAGTCTGTGTTTCCCGCGGATCAGCATGAACTGCCTGTCACATTGACTGAATGGAACTGTGTAAAGTAATACTCTAGTTATCTGTACCAAATCCTGCAGTAATGAATTACGAAATTATATAAACAGCGCTGCTATATAGGGGTTAGATACGATCAGCATTCTGTCAAATTAAATCAAAGAATCGTTATTTAAATTTGGTTCATATTAAGGTTCCCATAACATTTAGTTGCAAGGGAGCTTGACGTTAGATTTGTTTTCATTTTTGTTCCCAGTCCAGGTACATTTTATCAACATCCCCCTTTCCAAAAATTAAAAAAAAAAAAAAATTATAAAAAAATAAGCACAAATGAAGCAGACTGTATTATATATATATATATATATATATATATATATATATATATATATATATATATATATATATATATATATATATATATATACTGGATTCCTCTGTTTTGACACATTTAAGTACTTATGTTCGCCTTTTCAAAAAATTTTTCATAGTGATATCTCAGGTTACTTTAGAAACATTAGTTATTTTAGCAAGGTATGGATAACAAATGACAATTATATATTCCCTCATATTCTTCTTATTAAGCTTTCATCCAGACGACACCTTGTTGTAAATCATGTACCCATTTTGAAACACCTCACAGTAGACCAACAGGTAGATATCTGCTTTTTTATCTGACTTTTTTAGCTACCAGTATTGTTAGAGAAAAAAACAGAAGCGGAGATCTACTTGTTGGTCTAACCTCACAGAATTCCATTTCTTCCTGTTACACCATTGCCCATATGCACCAGGGAAAATAATATATTACAGAGCAACATTAATAGCACAGAGAAAACTCAAGTTTGTAGGGAAAATATGTTTAAAAAAATTCATTTAGAATTTCTAATGTTATTCTTATATTTATCATAATCTTCATTTTAGAAGAGATTTTGTTGTAGAAACTAAAACAATTGAAATGCAGAAAATCATGTTCATCTTATGATCAAAATGTTTACTTTTCATAAAAATAATAGATTTAGTGTATCAGTACTTAATTGGGGTTGTGAATATACAGAACCTAAATCATTGAATATATAATGTACTGTTTTTGGTACTTTAAAACTGGTTTGCATCCTTCATAACTTAGGTCTCCAAAAGTTCAAATAATCAGAGAAAGCATACAGTGTTACAGGTGAAGGTTTTATTTTCATTTATTTAATTTTTACCATTATCAAATCAATTTATAAATAATAAATAGGCAAAATAAGCTAAATATCAAGATTCTCTTTAAACCTTATTAAAGAAATGTTCATTGTGATATCAATGAGAGACACATTCTCTCAAGAACTGTGAGTTTATGACATTGTGTCAAAATAGGGGTAGTGTCAAATTAGGGTTGGGACATATATATATATACACACACACAGTGTTTTATCTACAAACGGCTTCATGTAAGTCATTTGACTCATCAATGCAAAAAACAGTGAGTCAGAATCTAAACCAATGAGTCCTATTCAAGCTGATGATCAGTCTTCAGTAGTTTTTAAAAAATAATTATATATACACAACAAAAGTATTAGTTATATAATGTGACTAAAGCCAATAAGGCAATTCCCTTGCCATAAGGATCTGAAATTCTATATTTGTAAAAAATCTTGTTGATGGTTTCATGTCATCAGAAATAATTTGAACATATATGACAAGGTGTTTATTGTTGGATATGCCAGTGCTTTCATCTGCCATTGCTGTCACAAATGATGAATTTTGCAGGTCATGTGTAAGACTATCCTCAACTATGTTTGACAGGCTCTCCAGTACCTCAGAACAGGTAGTAGCCAAGTCATACTGAACGGCTGAATTCTTCAATATGCCAATGGCATCAATTTCTTCAGCTGTTAAGTCATGTATTAAATTAGGAAGAGATTTGTATTTTAAAAAAGGGATGTTTTCTACACTCAGCCAATGTTCACACTTAAGTAGCACTTTCACTGCTATGTCTTATTTGTAAAACTGCATTACAATCTACCTAGTGCTGTGGACCTTCAATCAGCAGTTTGTGTTGTGGTAACCCAGCATGCCTTGCCAGTGTACTGTTCTGAAAGTTATTGTTTTTTGCACATTTGGTCATGGAGGTTTTTTTTAGCCTCTGTACATATATGGCAAAACATAAAGGCATCTTCGCTGTCATATTCTTCACTCGACTTAACTTCTTTTTGAAAATGTAGCCAGCTGTATGTTTTCAATTATTGCTGCACAGAATTATGTTTTATTGTACGTGTAACCGTTACCTCATCTTTAGATGATGAAGGCTCCAGTGGTTCGATTACAATACTATTATCAATGGTCAGTTGTAAAAATGCGATCCAAATGATAATTTCATTTGTTTCGGATCTATTTTAATTTGTTTGCCTCGGACGCCATTTTCAGTCAAATGCTGACAGCTTCTTGGCACAAAGCAAGGCATACAATTGAACGAATGGAAATTGTTGCTTCGTTGTGTGACAAGGATGCGCATAAAATAATAGTTTCTTGTGAGAATCACTTTAAAATCACGTGTTTATTTTCCGCCTCTTTCTTGTGTGTGGTGATTATACGGTTCTAACATCCTGTTGCTACGACTGATGTGACAGTTATAGGTCACATAAGGTCGGCTACAGGCTGCACACTCACTTGTAACCCTATGTGCTATGATAACATCAGCATAAGAACTGATGTGCGCATATTTTCCCTGTTTGGGAGAGTTGTAATCTAGCCAATAAAGTAGTTAGAGCAACCCCCATTTTGTGTTAATCAGCAAAACATAACATTGGGGTGAGTCAGTTTAGGTACTGGTGACGATCTTTAGACCAAACCTTTGTTTTGTGTTAATCAGCAAAATATAATATTGGGGTGCGTCACTTTATGTACCGTTGACAATTTTTGTGCGTCAAATCCGAAACGTCTGCGTATTTGATGCATGACGCATTGGTAGATAAAACACTGTGTGTGTGTATATATATATATATATATATATATATATATATATATATATATATATATATATATATATGAGATTCATTAATCCAGACATTTATTTATCCAAAAGCCTCACTATCGACATATTTCAATGGAATTCCAAATCATTATCTTTTTCTTCTAATCCAGAAATTTGTTCTGGATCTGGAAATTAAAATCAGATACTGTGATGATTGTTATGGTTGGGGTGGGGTGCTTCCAGTATTGTATTCAGACTATTATAAAAGTCCCACCCAGGCTCTCTTTTGTTGGAAGTTAAATTTAGTGAAAGATAGATGTAAAGCTCGAGCCCCCAATCAGCAATTCCGACGGTTAGATGGTTAAATATACAGAAAAAGTTGAAATTCAATGAATAACAATTTAATAACAATTCAATAATCAAATGATTCAAATTTCCAATTACACTCCTTCTGCTCTACCCTTTAATAAGCCTATTGCAACACTTGATTAGCAGTGTGAGATCGATTTCCGCCTGTCCTTGCATTTCTACCCATCTGTTGTATCCTTTCTCTCTCCTATTTCTCCCAATTCCTTCTCCTCTTCCTCCCCGACCTTCCTCCAGATTCCTTCTCCTCCTCCTTGACTTTCTCCAGACTCCTTTCCTCCTCCTTCACTTTCTCTCCCACAACTAGACTTTGTCGACTTCGACTGTTTCAGCTAGTCTCGATTCCATCTCCACTTCTTGAAGACTCGGGACTTTATGGAACTGGAAGTTCTCTGTCCCCTAAAATGCTTCCTGTGAAAACACAAGGATGGTACAATATTTTTCCTTAGCCCTCTCATCTCACACTACACACAGCCTATCATCAGATAACGGCTATTAAATTTCTTCGGTCACGCATTCATTTACATTGAGATACCCATATGTTCTTGTATTGTAAAACAAATGTCATAATACAGTAAGATATCAATTATTTCTTATACATACATCAGTAAATTGTGTCACATCAGTACATAGTCCTAATCCTGTTATACTAAACAATATCACAATAATAGACACATTTCTTTACCTTACAACTCATACAAAGTATGCAAATATTCAAATATCCATGCTCTGATATATGCATACGTTCATAGTAACTAATCGTACATACTTCAACCATTTTCCAAATTCACAATTCAAGCATGTGTAAATTCTAACATAACGCATAAATAAATGCACTGGTTTTCTATGAAGTAACCTAATAGCAGATTACAAAATTAATTCTGACCACAAGCTAACAATCTACATAATTCTGTACGTAAGCTCAAGCCTATTTCTCAAATACGCATGTAAATGAAACACTACAAAGGTAATTCTACATGCTAACCGATCCTAGCAATTAAGTATAAATACTAAAAATACTCTACAGCTGGGGGTTAGCAAGCGTGACCAGTACCAAAGTGTAAAAATTACTATAAAACTTGCCATGATAGTCCAGAAATAATCTGTCCAAAAATAAAAATTCAAAGAATGAAATATGAAAATACAGTCTGTTAACACAGAATGAAGTATGCAGATCTGGAGGTGTGTCAATTTATCAATCTCTGATTGGCCAATTTCTAGTGGAACATTAAAGTTATAAATTGATCACATAATTATATGTGTGTGAAAAAGCTTAAAGTAGCATGACTATATTGTAACCAGCTATTATAAGAAGCAATGTTAGTTTTGCTACTTGCCAATTGTGGTGTTAAATAATAATTAAATAAACACACTTGGATCAAATCATCCGTGCTTTTGACATGTGGTTAACAGATATGCATCTCTTTTCTTTTGCATGGGTCAAGCTAGACTTGAATTTTAGGGAGAAGTGACTTCTTCTTTTGGACTAAACAGGGGGAAGTGAGAGCTCAACAGGGAGAAGTGGAAGCAAAGCAAGAAATGCAAGATATGTGTGTGTGTGTGTGTGTGTGTGTGTGTTCTCTTTTTTGACTCATAACATTGGATTTAAGAAATACTTTATTTTCAAGTAGAATATTTTCAGAGTTGTATTTATATTATAAACACATTTGGTATGTGCATAAAATTTATTATATTCATATGTAGTGCATTTTGGCAATATGACTTTAAAATAGAATAATAAAAGCTGTACATTATAACGAATTTTAACTTAGTAACTAGATCACATTATTGTAATTTCAAGTTAAAATGCTTTATCATCTACTCTTAATCAAGAATTTTTTTTAATTTCTAAAAGATCACTATAATTGCACTTGAAAGATTTCTAAACTTTTTTGAAACAACCCCAGTACCATGTACATGAGAGCAAATGCACACGTCTTCAGATTATACTGATCATCCTAATTTCTTTGTTGCTGATAAAACATTACCATAACTCTTCATAGACAACACTCTGAAATACATACAGTTACAGATATGGCTCCTTTAAAGTTGGTATATGCACTAAACTCTACTTTCCAACAGAATCAGTACTAACTACATGTGAGTGCATCTATTTTTAGAAAGAGAGGTTTTTGTAATGTAACCACTCACTTTATAAATTCATTTCAATAATCCATTGAAAGGATTGCAAATTTGTGGTCTTATTATTGGTGTACGTACATGTAGTAATGTTAGGCATTGGTTAGACAGTATTTGCTTCGCTGCTTTTTGCTATTTTCACAAACAGGCCTACGAGGCAAGTCAGAAAACAACTTTGACCTTACAGTGCTTCTCACAAATTCCACAACTTAGCATTGTCCCATATGTTTCTGACCTACATAATTGCATTTTAAAGCTAAAGCTTCAATAACATAATATCTAGACTTTGCTTTCTATGCATATATTTGCCCAATGATTTGCGAAAACAGACAATATAATTAAATGGTACTTTCCAGAAATTATTTTCCCATTACAATTTACAGGTTCACTTAAGTTTCAAACTGATTTTATGAAGAAATAATGTACACGCCACAGATAAAATATCCAGATCACCAATTCTGTTCTTAAAACAAAAATTGCTATTTGCATACTGTTGTTGATTAGTTTCAAACACAAGTATGTATGTTTTTATCATTAAAGGATTACTTGTGGAAATTGGGCAGTGATAGTTGCCGACTTACTCGGGAAAGGGTTAATGGTCAATCAGCTATCAAAACAAATACCTGTGAATGTGCAAGAGTTTGTTGGCACAATTGATATCAACACTAGCTATTGGATGGCTTGATGCCTACATTTTGCCGTGAGCAACAACACAACAGTGGAACTAACCTGGCTAAGGTGAGGGGGCATCTAAAATATGACTTAGAAATGACTATCACTCAATGTACCTCTAAAAAAAATCACAGGGTGAAGTCTTTTTCGCTCTCTTATCAGAAGAAGGTGAAGTTTACATTTTTTAGGCAACTGAGTCGCTCACTAATCACCTGGTAGTGTTACCCCTGCTTTTGTATGTACTTTCAGCTGAAAGAATGGCGACAGAAAATGGAATCATTTTTGATTCAGTCAAGAATTTCTATGGAAAAGAGCTCCAGAGAACTGAAGATTGTAAAGTACAGTCATGTCCAAAAAGCAAAATACCAACGCAAAAGCATGTTAAGGAAGCACTGGAAATGGTGCATGAACAAGTGTCCAAAAGGTACGGGTCTGCTTATATTATTATTTGTTATTCCAGTGTACGTATGGATTTCAATGGATATAATGGATATATAGGAAGAATTCTGTCTGTCCATGTAATTTTTCAGAACTTTTGCATATCTGTATGCATACAGTATAGCTCACGATTTTTTTTATCACTATATGCATCATACTGGGAGTGTAGAGGAGTAAGGAAAATCTCCTCCACATTACCACTTTTCATGGCATTTGAAGGGTGAGAAATATCTTGTGCACTATGTATCCTTTCATATTCTTCTGATTTAATGCACTGTATTACTTAAATATACACAAGTTGTTCTTTATGATCAATTTTTTACATGTTATATATTTTTCTGATTTTAATTTATTGTTTTATTGTACTTTCAATGATATTCATATTTGACTTCTTTTTTATTTGTAATGATAATAATACATGATTATAAACATTAGTAATTCTAAATTCTACTAACGTTAACTGAAAATACAATAGCATGTGTAGAAATGCTGGATATGAAACATTCTGGTTATGCAATGACGTGTGCACCCTGCTGGACTCCCCAACCACGCACTCACATGCACACCAAGCCTGAATTTAAGTCAACATATCATTTAATCATTTTTTTAAAGCACTTGGTAAAAAAGGATTTGTGAACCTATAGTTATTTTACTAGTCCAGGCCCTTAAATATTTGTATGATTTCTGTAACATAGTGGTAATTAAATGATGAAGTACCTTGTGCTCTAACAAAAGAAAAACATTTTTTACTGTCTGTTAAACTCTCATGATTTCTTCCGAAGGGTGTTGGGTATTTAAGATCGAATTTGAAAGGGTTAGTTTGTTTTACTCCCATCCAAATGGGCATAATTAAATAACTTTCATCATTAGAATGTACTTTATTCTTGTACAATGTTAGTCACTTTCAAAGATGTACATGTCAATCACTTTCAAAGATTTACAACTAAATCATACAAAAATTAAATTATAAAAACGTCACAACAACTACTACTACAGCAACTACGACAACAACAACAATAATAATAATAATAGTTGTCATCATCATCATCATCATCATCTTTATTATTATTATTGTTATTATTATTATTATTATTATCTATCTTTGCAGGGTTAAATAATGCATAGAGGCAGGAACAGTCAGTTCAGTTTCCATAACAACATTGTTTCACAACAGTTATTTAAAAGACCTTCTTGGACAACACAAAAGTTATCACTTAGAAAAAGATGAAAAGAACAATAATGTTTACTTAACACTGTATCAGATATTTGTTCAAAAACAATATGGCCAATGATGCAATGCATAGTGGGTAAATGACATCATAAAGTATTTATAGCTTGCTAATTAGCTCTATGCATGATCACCCCAGCCGTATTTGTTTAGGTTACTATAGATATGTGGTGATCTTACTTTCTTTCTTCAACCGCTCCGGTGGCCTAGCGGTTAGAGCTTCCACCTTGGATGCGGGAGGTCGTGGGTTCGAACCACGGCTGAGTCATACCAGAGACTTTAAAAAATGGTACTGATAGCTGCCTCGCTTGGTGCTCAGCATTAAGAGGTTCGTGTTAGTACTGGTCGGCTTGGTGTCGGGATAATGTGACTGGTTGGGACATCATGCTACATGTCTGCAGCATGATGTCCCAGTGCTAGACATCACTATAAACTCTCACACTGCAGACATCGTAGCGATATGACTGAAAAATTGTTAAAGCTACGTTAAAAATCTAAATCACACACACTTTCTTTCTTCTTCAGCACTTGACTATACCTGCCACATTTTCAAATAGTGTTGGGTCTTTTTTGAGACTCAAAAAGTGTGTTTTGAGGTCCCATGGGAGGTCAGTGAATTTTGAGGTTGGGGTGGGTGGGTGGGAGTGGGGTGGGTGGGTGAGTGCATATGACCCACCCAAAAAAGGCTGTGTCATCAAATTGAGAATAAGCACTCTTTTCATATAAGTTTATAGAAAATGAATGGAAACTTGAATCTTAATAAAAACAATTAACTGGTCTGTGTTTTTATGTTCTTAAGCATTTAATACACTTCATTAGTGGACTTGGTATTCTCAATTATCAACACAATACACAGACTGGATGGTATTGTTGTCCAGACTTTACTGCTTTGTTCGCTTAGCAAACCTTGGTCATAATGGAGATGTTAATAATGGTCATGACCTTAAATTTGTCTGAATTGTGTATGAGGCAGTTTGACCACACAATAAGCTTGTCTCATTAAAAAGAAATGAATATGTATCACATTTAGGACTGATCATTTCATTGGGAGAAGCGAAGAACATATTTTGAAGTTTAATGGGGGCCATATGGGTAATACAGCAGTATTAAATGCTTCTGTCCAGTATGGATGTTAATTCTTTATCAACACAAATCAGCTGTGCAAACACGAGTGTGTGCTTATTATTGTCTTTCCATCAATCTATTTCATGGCTAAAATTTTCCTGAAAAGGACTGGTCAATTAATAGTTAGGGCATCTGCTAGTATTTTATTAGTTTTACCTGTATAAAATATATTACCTGTATAGAACATCATGAACCTATTCATACAGGTAAATTGTCTCATAATGTTGTTGTTGTTGTTGTTGTTGTTGTAGGGCTTAACGCCATTTTTCAGCACACGATAGGCTATACATGGCGGCCAGTATTAATGGTGGAGAAAGAACCCGGGAAAACCCCGGAAAGAACCACCGACCCACGAGAAGCTACTGGCAAGCTTTCTCACATATCTACATTGGCCGAATCCGAGACTCGAACCCACGCAGACAGAGGTGAGATGGCAGTGATCCGTAACGGACAGCGCTTTAGACCACTCGGCCACTCGGGGCCCTGTCTCATAATGGATATTGTAGCATCTACATTGTATGGTGCTTCAGTTCCTCTTTATGTCCAGATTTTTTGTGTGTAATATAGAAAATTTGTTTATATTGCTGCACGGCTTTCTCTCTGGTCAGATAAGTACAGGTCAGTTTTCTATACATGGTGTACTCAGTAACATTGAGCTCATGCAGTGTTACTATAAGTGACACTTGAGTGATTTTTAATTGTATAGGCATCTACACAATTGGCTTTCCTATGGGTAAGCTGTTGCTAGAATTGATTTTTTGCTTTCCAGTTGGTCCATATAAGTACAGTGTAAACAATGCTTCATTGCTTCTATCTGGACAGGCAGTCAAATTCACGTGCCTACAGGTCATTTGCAACTCGAATTGTTTATTTAGTGCCCACTTCTAATTATTAATACTGATGAGATACTGTTCTACCTGTACAGGTAACGTGCACCCCTCTAGAGATGTTTGTCACAGTGGGTAACCCTGCATGGTTTCTTGCAAGTTCAAAACTGGACATTCACTCCACTAAATATATATATATATATGGTCTGCTCTGTTTTGTCTTGCATTGTTTGACCATGGGTGAGACCTGTCTGACAACCACTCAACATGTGTAATTTTCTCTGGTTAACATTCCTGCAATACATGTCAAACTTGCCTATTATGGACAGAAGTCAGTCATAGCTTGAGGGACAAACGTTGCTTGCACCGAAGGGTTCACACCATATCATTCCTGGGCAGCAAGATGGAGAACAGCAATAAGTATCAGTTACAGTCTCTCTTATCAGAATTGTGGACCGGATACATGGACCAAATATCCCATAAACCCATCCCAACCTCAAGAACTGGACTATGTCATGCCAGCCCATGTTCCTTCATGACTGGACTTGGCCATAAAACTGATCACAATGGGCTCCGACCACAACTAATCATACACTATCAGCCACCAGAAAACAGACTTGTCCAGTTCCACAACTTGCATAGCACTGCCAATCTCCTCCCAAGTATATGCCTAGTTCAGGGCCATTATATGAACGAACCTACTTCATGAAACCAGTTATACATGGATTAGTCTAACTCATATAGTGCTGCTAGGCACTTCCAGCAGATGATACCCAGTCTGTACAGGTTCTCCAAGCCTAACTACATAGTGGTGCTAGGCACTTCCTGTGGAAAATGTACAGTTTATATGGATTCTCCTACTTTGATGATCAGGTTGACAGAATTTGCTACAAAACACTGTCCCTCTCAATTTGAGTTATAGCAGAGGGATTTACAAGGCAGCAAGGTCGCAGAGATGTCCCTAGAGGGCATGCCGCTGGGAAACAGTCCTACAACTGCTGAAATAAGTGGAAGAGTCAGTAGGAGGTCCTTCGTTTCCACCAGCATTTCCGTGAGACCATCCCTGTCTTGATGACATATACCCAAGCCCCACATGATACTCTTATCTCAGATCCTGGTAGGGAGTTGCTTCCAATCTTTTGTGGCTGATTGGGGAAGATATACCATGATGACATGGGGATCCAACAGTAGTTCCTGGGTACTCAGTATCATGTTCAGTGCAAGTACCAAGTCTTTGCCCACAGCTCTTTCAGCTACAACACAGCTCTTATCAGTTGATCCTCACCATAAGCACATCCAATCAACTCTGTTATGCTTTTGGTTTTGCAGTGGAATAAATCATTGGGTCCTAATGCTGTCAGTTGTGAAGACTGTACAATCAGTGTGGACTTGCAAGAGACATGATTTCACACCCCACTCAAATGGCTTTCAGAAGTTCTGTGATTTGCCTACAACAGGCTACAAACAACAGACTCATTATATGAACAAGACACCAATTGAACTGCTCTAAAGAGCTTAATTAGTTCACCTACAATAGAAGTCCTGCATCCTCACTACTTTGGCAGTCGGCAGGCAAAATCAACAATGCATTTCTTGGTTGATCCATCTAATTACAGTTTCAACATAATGAATCAATATCACTCATGAATCCCCCCACTAAATGCAAGGGCATCATTGACCCACCGTTCATACCAGACTTGCATCCTCATTTGCATTAATTATCATAGCAGGCAGAATCGGTGAAATATATGCCTTATCACTGGACCCGAAATACATACAGTTCCAACAAGATAGGTCAGTTTCACGAAGGACAGTACCCTCTTTCATTGCCAACACGTCAACTCAGACCGCCTACAAGATCAAATACGAGCTTTGACGTAGTATCTAAAATAACTGAGCCATTGTGCCGAGGGATATCACACTTTTTGTTCAGGACAGGATGATGTGACAGCACAGACCCTTTCATCCGGGACTAAGTGGATTATTCACTCTGCATATTGAGAAACAACTCCAGTTTAATGAATTTGTTACATGTTTCAGCTCATGAGGTTATATCAGTTGTCACAAACATAGCCTTTGACTGGAACCATTCTGTAAATGACATTATCCATGCTGTGGGATGGGGATCAGAGTCTACATTCTCCAGTTTTTACCTCCAAGATCTTTTGTCCCAAAGGCTCAACTCAATCTGGTGTGACCTATAGCCATGGTACAGCAGGTCACCTTTCCAGGTTGTTTGACAGCTTCTTAAGATGCAACTACACTACTTCACTGGATTTGCGAGAGGAAATATTTTCCTTTATGAAAGCTGCTCCCAGACAGATGAAGTCTTCTCTAGTCTGTTTAACTAGAAGCGGTCTCACATACCTTAGTGGACTGGAGATGGCATCTCTGGAGTAAAGGGATTTACCTCCCTCCCACTTTTACCTATTCTCCCTAGGTATTATAATTGGGTAACGTATTTAAAGAAGAAATTAATTTGTTCTAGTATAATATGTTTCTTCGTGACTGCTTACCCACTCTCAATACACATACACCCCACCAGCCTCCCCGCAGTTACAGCCGTATAACAAGCATGCCTTCCACTCCAGTAGTAACTGATATATTCATGGGATTTGGCACCAATCCCTGCACTAAGGGGAGATCACTCAGCCTTACCACCACCTAAATGGGCAGATAACTTTTAGCTTTTTAGCTAAAAGTTTTTAACCTGGAAGGGCTGGATTTTTTGAGGTAGTAGTTGTTCTCCGAAGGTATTATGATTGGGTAAGTATTCATGAAGAAACATTTTACTAAAAATATTAGTTTCTTCTGACCAAGATGTCAAACCTTGACAATAAAATTACAGTTCTTTTGTGACCTTCTTATTGTTGTTGACTGCAATCAGTCATTTAATTTATTGGATCTTTTTTCCTAATTGCAGATTTTTGATAGTGGCATTAGAGTTCATATTTTCCTGGAGAGTCATCACTTGAATTAAGGTCCTTATATTGCCAAACAACTATAGGTTAGTTTTTTGATGCAAGTAGCTTGTTCCATTTTTATATCAGATGGCTTCTAGTTTTGGTATTTTGAAAGATGAAAGTCCAGTACATACAAATATGCTACCAAATGCAGGAGCTGAACAGTCTGATTTTAAATTAAGTTCACTAATACCTTGAATTGATTTGCTTGTATTGCATATACATTAGTGTTAAGTAAACAAATTGTATTGGTGCAAATGAATGTGTAATCAACATGTTATTGAATAACCAGAGTGTGAATTTTTCTCAGACATTTTGGATGTGGCCTTGTGATCCCAGAGAAGCTGGAGGGCATGCATGTTCTTGACCTTGGCAGTGGAAGTGGGCGCGACTGTTTTGCCTTGAGCAAGTTGGTTGGCCAGAATGGCTTTGTAACTGGTATTGACATGACAGATGAACAGGTGATTTCAAAGGCAGTTTGTTTTTGCCTCAGGTTGTAAAAGTAAATCATTATAAGTTTTAAGATGCCTTGCAGACACAAAAAGTAAAAATGTAATCCACAATGATTTGAAAAAAAATGGTGATTTATCTGGCATTCATGATATGAATCCAGAAGTGGGTTTTTCAGCATGTTATTTTGCAATATGATAGGTGTTTGGTGTATTCTGCATGTTGCAACGAAGCTTTATTAAACTTCCAAAACCCTTTCCTTTCTGGTAATATTTTTAATTCGACTTTAATAACAACTATAGTTTATGCCTTTCTTGTCTGTATTAAATACTATATAATATGATAAATTCTTCCTTGAACATTCTTCATACAAACATGGATTCACTTGTTAGGGAGATTATTGTTCATTGCAACCAAAAGCGGGTTACATTATAATGATCTAAGTTCAGTGATAAAGTGACAGTCTCAGAAGATGTAGAATGTGAGCAGGCAAGACAAAGCAATTACTGGAAACCTAGTGATATTATATTTTAATCAGTATTTTTGATGCCAATCTTACTTAAATGAACCACTGCCATACATTTTGTGGCTGCAAAAATGTTTTACAAAAGTAATATGTGCATGCCTTCTTTTCTCCCCATTATTTCAGTTGAAAGTGGCCAGAGATTACATTGACTACCACACAGATAAATTTGGTTACAGCATCCCCAATGTGAAGTTCATTCAAGGGTACATTGAAAAATTGACAGAAGCAGGCATCCCAGAGGACTCGCAGGATATCATTGTGTATGCATGTTTTCCTTAGAGATTAGCTCAAGTCATTAGTACTATGTCATTGCATGACCATATTTTGAACACAGTAGAACTTTGATTATCCAGCACCCAATTAACCGTCAGTCTCTGTTAACCATCATAGCATTGTACATCAAAATATTAAAACCAGGCACATGTACATATGTAGATATTATGATATTTTGATGACCCGGTCTATTATTTAATACTTTTAATGTACATATTCTATTTTCTGTCTATTCTCATATCTGTCGTGGTCTCAGTCCTGCACCCTGACGGATAATCAAAGTTCTACTGTACAGCATGTATTATATAAATTGTTGTTTGAAGACTTAAAATGTTTTTAATCTTCTTTATTTTTTATGACCATCATGAATGTGGTAGGGGCATATTGTAACCCCTGTCCTCTATCTTTCCACGTGTCCATCATGAATGTGGTAGCCGCATATTGTAACCCCTGTCCTCTATCTTTCCATGTGTCCATCATGAATGTGGTAGGAGCATATTGTAACCCCTGTCCTCTATCTTTCCATGTGTCCATCATGAATGTGGTAGGGGCATATTGTAACCCCTGTCCTCTATCTTTCCACGTGTCCATCATGAATGTGGTAGCCGCATATTGTAACCCCTGTCCTCTATCTTTCCATGTGTCCATCATGAATGTGGTAGGGGCATATTGTAACCCCTGTCCTCTGTCTTTTCCATGTGTCCATCATGAATGTGGTAGGAGCATATTGTAACCCCTGTCCTCTATCTTTCCATGTGTCCATCATGAATGTGGTGGGGGCATATTGTAACCCCTGTCCTCTTATCTTTCCATGTGTCCATCATGAACGTGGTAGGGGCATATTGTAACCCCTGTCCTCTATCTTTCCATGTGTCCATCATGAATGTGGTAGCCGCATATTGTAACCCTTGTCCCCTTTCTTTCTTTGAGTCCATTCAATTAATTTTTATATTTTGCTCAGTTTTTGGTCACTACTGATGGGGATTCATTTTCCATCAGTGTTTTTTACTTGTGATACTATACTGTGTATCACTGATCTATAGCTGTACATGCAGTGTTATGTATTAGCATGCATTTAACTGATTTACAACAGTACCTAATTTTTTGTATATGCAAGCTGTTAACTGATCTACGGCTTTACCCATTGTTCTAGCATGCCATTAACTGGTCTACTTATGTATCTATTGTTCTATGTAAGCTATTAGCTGATCTACAGCTGTACCTAATGTTGTATGTATATGCAAGCTATTAGCTGATCTACACCTGTACCTATTGTTGTATGTATATGCAAGCTATTAGCTGATCTACAGCTGTACCAGTCCTATTGTTGTTTGTATATGCAGGCTATTAGCTGATCCACAGCTGTACCTATTGTTGTATGTATATGCAAGCTATTAGCTGATCTACAGCTGTACCTATTGTTGTATGTATATGCAAGCTATTAGCTGATCCACAGCTGTACCTATTGAATGTATATGCAAGCTATTAGCTGATCCACAGCTGTACCTATTGTTGTATGTATATGCAAGCTATTAGCTGATCTACAGCTGTACCTATTGTTGTATGTATATGCAAGCTATTAGCTGATCTACATCTGTACCAGTCCTATTGTTGTATGTATATGCAAGCTATTAGCTGATCTATGACTGTACCTATTGTTGTATGTATATGCAAGCTATTAGCTGATCTATGGCTGTACCTATTGTTGTATGTATATGCAGGCTATTAGCTGATCCACAGCTGTACCTATTGTTATATGTATATGCAGGCTATTAACTGATTTACAGTTGTACCTATTGTTGTATGTGTATGCAAGCTATTAACTGATCTACACCTGTACCTATTGTTGTATGTGTATGCAAGCTATTAACTGATCTACACCTGTACCTATTGTTGTATGTATATGCAAGCTATTAACTGATCTTCAGCTGTACCTATTGTTGTATGTATATGCAAACTGCAGCATGCCATTAACTGATCTACAACTGTACATACTGTACATTGTATCAGCATGCCATTATCTGATCTACTGGTACACACTGTATTATGTGTAAGTATGCCATTGACTGATTTACCTTGTCATTAACTGATTTACAACTGTACATACTGTACTGTGTATCAGCATGTCATTAACTGATTTACAACTATATATACTGTACTGTGTATCAGCATGTCATTAACTGATTTACAACTGTACATACTGTATTTATGTATCAGCATGTCATTAACAGATTTACAACAGAACATACTGTACTGAGTATCAGCATGTCATTAACTGATTTGCAACTGTACATACTGTACTGTGTATCAGCGTGTCATTAACTGATTTACAACTGTACAAACTGTACTGTGTATCAGCATGTCATTAACTGATTTACAACTGTACATACTGTATTTATGTATTAGCATGTCATTAACAGATTTACAAGAGTACATACTGTACTGTGTATCAGCGTGTCATTAACAAATTTACAACAGTACATACTGTACTGTGTATCAGCGTGTCATTAACTGATTTACAGCTGTACATACTGTACTGTGTATCAGCATGTCATTAACTGATTTACAACAGTACATACTGTACTGTGTATCAGCATGTCATTAACTGATTTACAGCTGTACATACTGTACTGTGTATCAGCATGTCATTAACTGATTTACAACAGTACATACTGTACTGTGTGTCAGTGTGTCATTAACTGATTTACAACTGTATACTGTACTGTGTATCTGTGTGTCATTAACTAATTTACAACTGTACATGCTTTATTGTCTTTCAGCATGCCATTAACTGATCTACAACTGTACATACTGTACTTTTTATCAGAAATCCGTTAACTGGTCTACAACTGTACAAACTGTATCATGGATAAGCATGCCATTTACTGATTTACAACTGTACATAATGTATTGTCTATCTTTAACTGTACATAATGCACTGTTTGTCAGAATGCCATTAACGGATTTACATTAGCCTAAATTTTTTGTCTTTAATAAATAATGGTCCTTTCTTGTCTTATTGTCCGTTGTTCAGTCAGGGCTGTTCCATTAAAACATACATGGTACCCCGGGAAGGCAGTTTTTAAAAAATATATGCCAGGGTACTTTGATTCACAGAGTTCATATTAAAATGATAAGAAAATTCTAAATTGCATCTATGGGTGAGTACCTTACTTTAAAAGTGCCTTCCCTGGGTCCCACTTATGTTTTAATGGAACAGCCTTTAGTCCCTTCACACCACAAACTGTTTCAAATATTTATAAATTAGGTGCCCGTTTATTTTGTGTTTCACTTGTTTGAAAGTAGGTAATATATATTTTTCATATTTTGGTTTTCTGTGATCTATATGGCAATATGGTAAATGTAAATTTTTTTCTTACTATTTCTATTTTCTTTGTGATAATTGAAATTCTGATCAAGATAACAGTTTTGTGATTTAAGCATAATTCTGTTTTAAACAGTTGTATATAATGGCTTGCCTATTTATGTTACATAATGTCTGAGGATGATGATTGTGATGATGATGATGATGAAGAATAAATTTTATGAAAGGAAATTGATTTCCATTGGAGTTCTTTTTCCATCAATAGTAGAAAAATGAAGGAATCACTGAGTGAAAATAGCTTTTTTTTACAGGTAGATATCAGATCACTGAGTGAAAATAGCTTTTTTTTACAGGTAGATATCAGATCACTGAGTGAAAATAGCTTTTTTTTACAGGTAGATATCAGATCACTGAGTGAAAATAGCTTTTTTTTTACAGGTAGATATCAGATCCTCCTTCATTATTGTCGAAAATTTCTGCTATGATTGAGTTTTGTTTGCTATATATGATGCCTCTGACAATTTAGGGAGTTGATCATTGTGAAAAGGTGTACAAATGATACCAATAAGTCTATAATTATAAATTGTGTGCTTGGACATCCAACATTGATGCCCTTTCTCATCCTGAGATTTTTATTGCTGCTTCCCCAAAATGGACAGTCATTTGATCCACTAAATGACTTAATATGATGTTAAGATTGCCGTAAATGGAAATAGTTCTAATTTTACATCCAGTATAGCTGCCATGGCAGCCATCTTGAAAATCTTGTTATTTCTAATCCTTCTGAACCGAAAGATTTATCGATATTGGGTTTTCACAAGAAAACTCCTTATGATGTCTGATTGGTCCTAAATGAAAATGGTGCTGATCTGACCTATTCACAAATCTTTTTATTGATATTCATCTTGGATTGATAATGATATTAAGATGATGTGACTCTTTAATTTTCAATGTAACCTTTTTTTTTCAGATCAAACTGTGTCATATGCCTTTGTCCAGATAAGAAAAATGTGTTAAAAGAAGCATACAAAGTTCTGAAGGTATGGTTAGGTTTTACATTATGAGTATTTGTGATAGTTGCCATCACTGTGCTTTTGTGACAGTTGTCATCACTGTGCTAATGATGGAATATTGCATTAATAATTCATTATGATACATGGATAGCTCTAAGGTTGGGGTGACCACTTTGCACCACAATGATTTCAGTTTGTGTATCTGTTCCAGCAGGTGCAAGTATCAGTGGTCATTTCCTAGTACTTGGTTTTCTTGTTGTATCATCTCTAAGACTGCTCTCTGCAACCACCTGCCAGGTAAAGAGTTCAGATAAGATGCCTCCCCTGTTTTAGTAGAGACCTGACATATTTATCACTCAGTTTGACTGTATCTATGTCATCATTGTTATCCATTATAGATAAGGTTTTCAGAGGTTTTGTGTGTGGCTATAAGCTTAAAATTATTGGAAATATTGCTATGATATTTAGACTCAATAGGCATTGACCTGATTCATGCATTCCAATCCTCCCGTTGATTGTGATGGTCAAGGTCATTTTAAAGTCTCGATTAAGTTTTTTGTCAAAGTTTGGTTGTATGTTGTTTTGTTTATTTATTGGTTTCAACTTCTTTGAACACATTGTTGGCTGTATCATGCCCAAGAAATTGGAGTTAAGGGCCTTTCAGAGGACCACCAAGGCAGCCAGTGCAGGTTGGCCTGATAAGGTATTGAACTCACGACCCTTGGATTACAAGTTCAGTACTCTACCAGTTGAGCTACTGTGGTTCCCAACTATATTGTATCTGAAATACATGTATAGTCATCAATTAATTTTTAGTTCTATGATTCATAATTGGGTGTAACTGAAATCATATATAGTCATCACTTAATTTGCAGTTATGTATCATGTAGGCAAGGGACATAATTCCTTAAAATTTATGTTTAGCAACTTGGTAACATGTGATGTAAACTATAGGGGTGTAGCTGTTTGGGAAATATATATATGTCCTTAAAGACAGTAAAAAATGAACGTCAAAGGGGTTTTCTCTGTTTAACCCCTCTAAAATATCTCCCTACAGGTTGCCATAGTGAAGTAAAGAGTTTTAAAATGAAATCCAATAAAATTCAGTTTTTTTCATAGAAATGCAATCATAACAAGGACCATGCGACATACAGAAAGATAAATGATTATTCATATTAACACAAAGTATAGTCTACTTCGCTCACACAGCACCTGGCATTTTGCCCAGAAATCTTTTTCTGCAAACCTTTTTAAGTTTGAATATGGCTCTATCAACCTTTTTTAAAAGTTGCCATCTGCCTTTATCAAACTTTTTAACAGTTTCCTTATCTTTTAATAATCTGAATCATTTTCATATAGTGAATTATCATGATTCAACTGCAGATGAAATAGCTGCACTGGCTTTGCTTTTCCTGCCCCCACCATATTTATGGAGGGATCATATCATGATTCGCACATCTGTCACATCATGTCAGACTGAGCTTATTCTTTACCAATGTATAAATTATGTAATAATAAATAAATTGTAAATTCATTGTGTCGAATGTGTTACAAACAGGTGGTACTCCTATTATGTAGGACTTAATAAATTGTAACCTAATTTTATAATGATGTTTTCCATTTAATTTTAAGACATTGGTTAAATTCAGCTTTGCCGTGTTATGTACAGTCCCTCTTTGACTTAGGATTTTGCCTTTTAATTGCATCATATCAGCAAGGGCATCTGTGCTGCAGGGACACTTTTCTCAATTTATGTTATATATATATTGATTATATAAACTGATCATTCCTAACACCAGGTTGGAGGAGAGCTGTACTTCAGTGACATGTATGCAGACAGAAAAGTTCCTGAGAGTGTTCATGATGATGAAGTTCTTTGGGGTAGGATCAAATGTTTGCTCACTCATAATTCAGTCTGTCAGTTTAATATTGGATCACAATGAATTCCAAGAAATGTTACTATTTCTGTAAATAAAATTGAGAATATTGGAATATTATGGGACATTAAAACAGGTAAATGACATTAATATTTTATTGGGTTTTATTATCATCCATTAATTGCATGCTACCCTCCCCGAGATCATTAGGGTTTTTTTTTTGAAACTCAAAAAGTGTGTTTTTACATCCCAAGGAGGATTAGTGCACGCATTAAAAAATGTACAATTGCAAATATGTCATCTAATGCTATAGATAGTGACAGGAAATCCAAATTAGAATAAAAGAAAATAGAATATTTATTCCCTTTGAATCATTTCATGCATTTAGAAACTGAAAATAGTTGGTACACTTAGGGATTGACCATTTAGTTTTTGGGGTGGTGGGTGAGGATCGGGATGTGATTTTTTTTTAACAACCCCCACCCCACATCCAGAAAACTAAATAGACCTTGAGCATTGTGAAATATCTTCACCACACAAACACACAGACACAAAAAAATTTTAAAAATAAGTTGGACAATTAAATTAAGTCTTTATTGTTCCCAATTCAGTGGTGGGTGTGGAGTTGATGCCCGTGTCATTAGTGGCTGGTTTAACTTGCCAGAAGATGTTGTTGAATTTTTGTCAACATAGAAAATGATCTTTTTGCCTTTGCATTGCTGTGAGGGAGTTTCAAGCAAGCAGCAGCAGTTTAAACTTGTTGACTGAGCTGTGCATTCATGCATTTTCCTGTTGCTTGGTTGTTGTTGATATTGTACCCTCCAGAATGACTAATTTTGATACGTTGTTTGTTGTATGTGAATAGAAACAGAAGAGTGTAAAATAGGCATTTGTCGAAGCCAACTAGAAACAAGTCATGTGAACTCCAAGAATGTCAGGGCATTCTTTAGAGACTGTGTGTACTCAGCTGCATCCAAAACCATTGGTCCCACCACATATAAACATCAAGATTGCTTTGACAAGATTAGTGCTGCCATACAGAGACTACTGAATAAGAAACATCAGCATCAGAAGGCCTGTTTAGTAGACAGCACTTCATCATCTGAGAAGGCAGCTTTCAACATCAAGAGGACTGTTTAATACAAACTCAGAGAACTGCAAGACTCATGGCTGGGCAACAAGGCAGATGAGATTCAGTCCTGTGCAAATGGGAATGACATGAAGAACTTACATGATCATGGGTTCCTGTCTGAGAGTCCATGTTACTTCAGGAAATTATAAAGGACCACATATTTGGTGTTTGCAGCTCATCAACTCCAGGAGAAATTCCAGAAACATAATTCCAACCTGTACAGAACATTCATCAACTTGACAAAAGCCTTTTACACAGTCAGTCATAGAGACCTTGCCAAGATCATGGCAAAATTTGGTTACCTAGAGTAATTTGTTGTAATGGTTCAGCAATTCCATGATGGCATGGCATGCTTACTTGTGTTGGGGACAACTGAGACATCTGAATGTTTCCCAGTCACCAGCGGAGTCAAGCAAGGCAGTGTGTTGGCCCCATCCCTCTACCGTATGATATTCTCTTCCATGCTTGCTGATGTCTTCCTTGACTCTGACATTGGGATTGATATTAGATTGGAGTGAAATCCAGCTTGAAATAAGCAGTGCCACTGATCACAAACTGATAAATAACCTTTAATAAAGTTGCTTTAAACATTATCATTCTAGGCAACAAAAGTAATCACTTTTGTCTCTTTGGTATGCACCTCTTTGATATACCTATGTACTTTGCCTATGTAAATTAAGCATAATGGCCACACTAACAGCAGTTCTCAAAGGACTTAGAAATGATGTCACTATAGCTATTGTTAACCAGTTAAGTGATCTGTGTAATGGTGGTTTTATATATCTGACTGCCTTGCCTATTGATTGCCTCGATGACAATCAGTTGTATAAACTGCCTCAAAAATAGTTGTATGTGAGCACTAAGCAGGACTGGTTACTGTTTATAAAGGCAACAGATCATGTGCATATTTCATGATTGTCAATTAAAATCTTTATCACTCTCTCAGGGTCTCTTTTTGGAATCAGTTGTTTCAGAGTCACACTACAGCAGGTTGCTATACAGTATCCTTGTTAACTAAGATCACCATGTTCACTGTTTACTGTCCATGTCACCGTTATTTAATTGGACAAGGAAATTTTAGCAAAACGTGCCACAGTGTGGCTCTAAAAATGACTTACGAGAAGTCTACAACGCTGGAAAAGTGAATATTTATTAAATTAATAAATCAATGACCCAGTTGCCTGTGATAATTGCCAACCTCCCAGGTGTTGCTAGGATTCCATTACCTCATGCATGAGTAACCATTCACTGTAGAATTTATTTTGGACATTTGAGTCTACAGTTCTTCCTACCTATATGCTACATTGGAAATAAATGCAGATTCCTGCTGAAGACTTTTTCTCTTCTTTACATTTTCGATGAAAGACTTTTGACTATGTGCTCTCAGTTTGTAATCAAAAACGGTAGGGCATTTCTGTCAGACATTGAAATTAATCACCTTAGGCTTCAGTGTGTTTAGTGTAGTTTCTTGAACACTATTGCCTGCAGTGTAATGCAGCATTACATACAAATGCATCATGAGGAATGCCATTTGACAGGCATTGCCAAATCCAAATATACCAACATTGATAGTTTTTCTTGTCTAATGCTCCTTGTACAGGTATTGCAATTTTATGTTCTTGAATTGTCACAGGAGAAGGTTTGTCAGGTGCCTTATATTGGAAAGATCTGTATTCCCTTGCTGAAGAGATTGGTTTCAGTCAACCCAGGCTTATCACGGCATCCCCAATGTTAGTGGATCAAGAAGACTTCAGACAGAAACTAGGTAAGACTTTGATGTATCACTGCATGAAAAAGAATGTAGATGTATTAGGTATCATTGCTGTTTGAAAAACTATCTTAGGTCCCATAGTAGTAATTTTAATGTTGATATAAGTATCATAGATGCTTGGAAAGCTCAGGACTCCAAGGTCCCTGGTAGTCATCTTAATGTAGATATAACCATCATAGCTGCTTGAAAAGATCTCTTAGATCCACAGTAGTAATTGTAATGTAGATATAAGTATCATAGCTGCTTGAAATGTTGTCTTAGGTCCCCATTTGTAATCTTAATGTAGGTGTAAGTATCATTGCTGTTTGAAAAACTGTCTTGGGACCCCACTACAGTAGAACCTGTCTTGAAAGACCACCTCTTTTGCCAAACAAATATGGTCTCTCAAGACAGGTGGTCTCTCATAACAGGTCACAATGCTATATAAGGAATCAATTTGTGCATTGAGAATGTGGTCTCACTTGACAAGTGGTCTCACATAGCAGTGGTCTTTCAAGATAGGTTTTACTGTAGTAATTTTAATGTACTAGATGTATCAAGTACCATAGCTGCTTGAAAAGCTCTCTTAGGTCCCCAGTAGTAATCCAAATGTTGATATAAGTATCATAGCTGCTTGAAATATTGTCTTAGGTCCCCAGTAGTGGTCTTAATGTAGGTGTATTAAGTATCATGTCTGCTTGAAAGGCTGTCTTAGGTCGCCAGTAGTAATATTAATGTAGATCTATCAAGTATCATAACTGCTTGAAATGTTGTCTTAGGTCCCCAGTATTAAACTTAATATAGATGTATTAAGTGTCGCAGCTGCTTGAAAAGCTATCTTAGGTTCCAAGTAGTAACCTTATTGTAGTATTAATTTTTTATACCTAAAGCAAATTTCTTGGAAGCAATTTTTAATACATGTTTTTGAACTTTTGGAATGGAGACTATTTTTGACAAAATCCTTGTTAGCACAATTAGACAAAAGCTACTTGATACAGATACATGGAACTTGGCAGTCATAATTACTTTCATATGTGTGTGACCTGATTCATATTATGCAACCTGTTTGGACTTTTTAGGCAGTTACAGCAAAGTTTCCATTTTTTAACACGTTTGAATGTTTCGGATGGAGATTTTTTGACAAAGTCCTGTCAGAATCATTAAACAAAGCCACCTGAGGAAGACAAATTAATATTTGTATTCATATATTGGACCTGACTTTTCGGACAAAAACCTTATTAGCACAGTTAGGCAAAGACCACTTAAGATGCGCAAATCAAACTGGGTAGTCATATTTAAAATGCGTAAATGATCTGATTTGATTATTAGACCATTGAAACAACTGTAAAGTATTTTGCTCATTTTTCATCTTGAACTTCTTTTACAAAATTCTTTGTTATTACAATTAAGCAAAAACCATTTGAAATAGACAAATCAAATGTAGATGACCTGATTCGATTCTGAGGCTATTTTAGCATTGTTTCAGTATTTTTGCATGTTTTAAACATTTTTCGACTTGGCTTTCTTTTTACTGAAAAGCTTGCTTATATACTTAAGCAAAACCCACTTTAGGTTCACAGATGAAAATTAATTTACATGAATAAAAAGATAATTTGATTAAAATTTCGTTCTATTAGAAAGAAATTCTAAGTTTTTTAAGTTTTAAACTTTGTTAGCTTAGACATTTTTGTTTTTCATTGACAACATATATATTTTAATAATGCAGATCTAGCTAACATCTATCCAGTACTTACAGATAAATTAAAATAAAATGTTGTAGGAGACACTTTCTGCCATGGTTCAAACAAGGTTTAGCTTTCAAAGGCCTCCCTAGTAAGTATTGAGTTTCCGTAGCAACCACATGAAAATTGTTGTACAACCAAATTACCTTCAGTTTGTTAATTGATGTTAGGCTTGGTTTGTAGATTAATAGAAGTAACATGAATAAGATTATATCCACCTTTGCCTTTTGACTGATTGTAGTAACCAAACATTAATCAATAATATTTATATAGCTGAGACATGTACATAAATATACATTTATAAATTATACAGGTGATATTAAATATGCATCTGTCACATATCGTCTGTTCAAACTACCCAAAGTGCGACAACCTGCCAGGCACGTTGTCTACCAAGGAGGGATCTTCGGTTTTCCAGACCACCTCAGATTTGACCATCAGAATGTCTTCAAGGTGAGTAAATGTTTTTTTACCATTTTGTGACAAATTAAGTTTTTTTATTGGGAATTTAACATGAATGATTTTAAAGGTTGAGTCCATGAGATATTAGTGCATCCTATTGTATTCCCAAAGCAAATCATTGACATTTTTTCTCTGATATTTCTTGGAGATTTGCTACAGTAAAGAATGTCACTTACATTCACTGGATAGCTGCATTAAAAAAAATTTTTTTTATTCTGGTTCAAGTTCCTTGATCAAACTTTATGGATGACTTGCACTTGGGGCGATAAAAACATCTATTGATTTTTGTGGTCTAAAGGTCATTGGTCACATTGGTGGTAAGTGTTGTAAGAAAACAATGGTTTCTGCACATATCTTGATAGAAGGTCAAGGTCAAATAGACTATTTGGTCAAGAATCTCTGTGGTCGACCATATCCTTCTAGTGTCTACTGTTACGTGTAGGCTCGTACAATAATAACAAGAGAAAAGAGTGAAGACAACAAGCTTTGTATATTTTAACAAGATAATTTATTTCTCTAGAAAACAATGTAAAAATTGGAATATAGGACTTATGGTTTGTGAATATAATCCAAAATTTAATCCTAAGAATGAAAATACAAGTCCTGTCACTAAATAATTCTATTAGAATCCAGGTTTAAATCTCAACAACGTTCCAATATGGAAGGCAATGACATCAGATGTGGTCCTTGTACAAATAGCAACAATTCCTCAATTGAATCACAGTTTATGTTTCCGAATAATTCCAGAATAAATTTCCACTGAATTTCTTTCTCCCAGAATTTATGAAACAGTGCACTCGTTTAGTTTTCTAGAGAATAAATTATTAAATTCCAAAAACAAATGAACTTCAAAAACAATCTGGTTTCAACAATAAAATATACCTATCCAGCCTTCAAGGTTTGCGAAATACAACTGACTGACAAGCGCTCAGGAAGAGTATTATATCCACCCAAATTATCATCCCGTTTTTGTGAGACAGACTACGTGATCTTGTAACACTTGAAACAACGCAATAGGAAAAATGCAATTCGTCACGTAGCAAGAACCCCTATCTACTTTCATTCTGAAATAAATTTAAAAATAAAACATTGTTTATTCAGACTAAACGAAATGACCTTGGCAATAGCCAATCATCTTCACGTAGTGCTTACACTACTGCGGACCAAGGTGAACTAAAAATATTACTAATGTAACACCTTTTGCATCTGAGATAAACAACATTACTAAAAGAAAATATCGAATTACTGAAAAAGAATTTCGAATCTCGTGAAAATAATCATTACAATAAAATGTAATGAAACAAAAATAAAAAAGAATTTTAAAACTAACACACAAGCAATTTAATTACATATACGTAAAAACTACATAGAAGACTATTGAACATAAGATAGGTGTATATTATACTATTGACAGTGCTCTTCTTTTATCGGTATGGCAAAGTGTGTCTTTGTGTTTGGACTTTGCTTTTATTGCCTAAGGCATGATATAACACTCCGCCAATACCTCTGTCTTTTAAGATAAATTGCACACATTATACTCATCTGAGACTACTGTCTTGTAAGATAAATTGCACTTTAGAGCAAAGGCAGCCAGTCTTGTTAGTTATGCTTCAGTTTTCTAAAGATACAGAAAAGGACAATTTATTAAAGCATTGCATACGTTGTCATCTGTTAAAGCTCTGTTACTGATTGACCCAATCAGCTGTTTATTGTCCTTAGGAAAATCAATAATATTCAATAGATAGCAACATTAAAACATAAGAAAGTAATTAAAAGGTTAATTGTGTTTCGCCTCTCTGCTTTACTGTAGGGTTAGAAAGCCAACATGTTTTACTTGGCTAGTACCAGCAAAGGTCACTTGCACTAAAAATTCCAGCCATTTAATTTAGATGCAACTATTTGTAGAAAATGCAATATATAACATATGTCCATTTATGTTGTTTGGCGCACTATATTGGGAAGTAAGACATAGTAATTTTTCTGATGTTGGCAGAGGAGGTGTCAACAGTTAATTAAGGTTTTGTGTCCATTTTTTAAAATTTTTAAATAAATATTTCCTAAACTCCTTGAGATTTTGGCTTGAATCATTATGAAGCTAACTAAGGCAATTCATTCCATGATGTATTCACCTGCACATTTTACCTTTGGGTCAAGGTCATATTAATAGAAAATTTGTCTTGTTTTAGTTTAAGCTTTTTCATTTTCTTATTTTTCTTAAACCCCTTGATAGATTTTCTTTATAATCGTTCTGTATCATTATGAAGCTAAAATAATGTATCCCGTGTCATGCATATGTGTCAGGGGTCCTGAGTGGCCAAGTGGTCTAAAGCGCTCACTGTTACAGATCACTGCCATTTCACCTCTGCGTGGGTTCGAGTCTTGGATTCAGCCAATGTGGGTATGTGAGAAAGCTTGTCAGTAGCTTCTCATGGGTTGGTGGTTCATTCCAGGGTCTTGATTTTATATTTATTCTGTGTCAGTATGTTAGAGAACTTCACTATGAGAAACTATGCCAAGACATATTTTTGTTTTTGACCAACCATTTGAAATTGAACATTTTTCCAAATAGCAAATATGTAAGAAATTGATTTTCAGGACAGACAGATGCAGAATACAGTATGCAAGGGTTTGAAGTATTGAATTAAAATTTTTAAATAGATTCATTTTGAAGTAAAACCTTAATTATTTATCAGTCTTTATTGGAAAGAAATATAGGTGTATTTGTTAAGAGTTTGGATGGTTGGAAATCTTTGTATCCTAGTGAAGTGAATGCAGTTTTGAGAATATACCAATATAATTTTTTTAAAGATGGGCATTTGAAACCTGATAATTTAACCTGCACAAGTATGAGAACAAGACCTAGCTATTGAAACAATCAGGCATATATACTAATAGAATAATACTAATAGAATAATCAGGCATGTATACTAATAGAATAATCAGGCATGTATACTAATAGAATAATCAGGTATGTATACTAACAGAACAATCAGGTATGTATACTAACAGAACAATCAGGCATGTATACTAATAGAACAATCAGGCATATATACTAAGAGAACAATCAGGCATATATCCTAATAGAACAATCAGGCATGTATACTAATAGAACAATCAGGCATATATACTAATAGAACAATCAGGCATGTATACTAATAGAACAATCAGGCATGTATCCTAATAGAACAATCAGGCATGTATACTAACAGAACAATCAGGCATGTATACTAATAGAACAATCAGGCATGTATACTAATAGAACTATCAGGTAAGTATACTAATAGAAAAATCAGGCATGTATACTAAGAGAACTATCAGACATGTATACTAATAGAACAGTCAGGCATGTATATTAATAAAATTATCAGACACATATACTAATATAACAATCAGGCATGTATACTAATAGAACAATCAGACACGTATACTAATAAAACAATCAGGCATTTATACTTATAGAATTATCAGACACATATACTGGTAGAACAATCAGGCATTTATACTAGTAGAACAATCATGCATGTATATTAATAAAATAATCAGGCACATTATCAGACACATTTACTAATGGAACAATCAGGCATGTATACTTATAGAGTTATCAGACACATATACTGGTAGAACAGTCAGGCATGTATACTAATAAGATAATCAGACACATACTTATAGATTTATCAGACATATTTACTAATATAACAATCAGGAATGTATACTAATAGAACAATCAGGCACATATACTAATAGAATTATCAGGCATGTATACTTATAGAATTATCAAACGCATACACTAATAAAACAATCAGGCATGTATACTTATAGAATTATCAAACACATACACTAATAAAATAATCAGGCATGTATACTTATAGAATTATCAGGCACATAAAATTATACTAATGAAACAATCAGGTTGGATTAAAAATTGCCAGCAAAGCCAGCTAAAATCGCATCAGGCTGATATAGCTGAAACGTTTGGTTCTGCTGATCAACAAAATTCTTCTCTTTATTACTGTCATGTTTTATTGTTTCATTTTGAAGTTACACTAACATTCTTCACTTGTTAATCATCCAGTATATATAGAGTACCCAAGAAGTTGTTACACAAAAACAAAAATACAAAAATACTTGACTACCCGGTAGTTAAAAACAATGCATTTTTCCTTTCACTCAAAATAGTTATAGTTGGCCAGAATGGTGTGTTTTTATCCATGATCTTCTAAAGCATTTGTATGATTCTGATGAAAAGCTTGTGCAGTTCAGAGATGCTTCAAGATATGATGATTTTTGGCAAATCTATACCCACTATTGCTTTGAGAGAAAAAAAAATCGTATGCTACCAGAACCACATAACTTATCATCACGAACTGCTGTTCCACACTGTCAGGTGCATGTATTTGCTCAGCATTTCAAGACTGATATCTGATTCCAGAGCTTGTCAGTTATGCAGCAAAATTTTAAGAATTACAGCTAGAGCTTCTTCAGCTCAACACAAATGGAAATGTAGCAGAAAATGAAAAAATAAAGTTTTCAGTGAGTTTTCTGTTTTTTTTATTTGTTACAGGAACTTTTACATTTACTTAGTTTTACATGTTATTGCCTAAACTTTCAAACTATGGAGATTTTATCACAAAAATCTGGGTCAAAAGGTCTTGCAGGAGACGACTTATTTGAATTGGAACTGGTCCTGTTGGCCAATAATTTTTATATTCTTCAAATGCTACAACCAAGAACCATTTCTTTGGTATGTTTACTGACACAAAGTAAAAGAAAATGACACAGTTTAGTTAATCTTCCATTTATACCTCATCCCTGTATTTAAACTGATACTGTGGAAATCCCATTTAATAGATACTGTGGAAATCCCATTTAATAGATACTGTACTTTACAGACCAGTGAAGTGGTTTCTGTTGATGATGAATTTTCTACTATACTATCATCTTCGAGGTTTGCTGATGAGTTTGACTTTCAACCAGTTAGAAAGCAGGATGACTGCTGCTGTTTTACTGAAGTTGTGGTAAGTAAAGCTGGAAAAATATTTAAGTTAAAATAGTATGCGGTGAATGCATTTTGGGTGAAATAGTCACCCAAGTGCCTAAAATGTTGCCCATATATGCAGAGAGAGTGAATGTAATTTCCCTTGTTCTCAGATATCATAAGGTTAATAGCACCCCCAACTTTTTCCAAGTTTGAATGCTTTCATTTATTCTCTTTTTCCAATCACAGAGCAGTGTAACAATTTTAACATAGTACTTTGTGCTTTTTATGAACTTTTATGTTAATTGAATGATTACTTATATCTGTGGTTATGTTTCAGTCAACAACATTCCTGCTGATAGATCCTATGTGATGCTTGCAGACATTGGTAAAATTACATGCATTACTTGGTGGAGCATTAGGTAGAATTGATTGAAGGTGGAGGATGGCATTATGACAAACAAAAATATGACAAACAAAATCCTATAGACTTTTGTCAGTTGCTGCCTTGAAATAAATTACATCTGTTCCATTGTCAGATTACTGGTAAAAGTAAAACAAGTTTGTTTTATACTTCATCCTGTAAAAATAGGAAAACAGAATATGTTGATATCTATGACACAATTTAGTAGTAAACTATTCTCATGGTTACTGCCTTAATTAAAGTAACAAAGTCATATAACAATTTTAGTAGTAACTATTCTCATGGTTACTGCCTTAATTAAAGTAACAAAGTCATATAGGAATTTTACTCTATTAGACTAAAAATATATTTTCTGTTTTCATTAATTTTAATGAGCATTTGCTTTGTTTTTATTTTAATTTACTCAAATGGTTAGAGGCTGTTTGTAGAAAAAGCAAACTTGACTTTGCGATTTCTCCATTTAATGTCTTTTCCCCTTTTTCAGGCCAGTGCATGATTTTCCATTGTGATCCGAATTTCAATTATTAGTGTCTTTTCTCTGTTCTATGTCCAGTATGATATGTAATACAGTTTAAACAATGTTTTGAATTTTTTATAAATTTGTATGTCAATTGAATAATTATATGTCAGCAGATATGTTTCAGTCTTTGAGATTACCAGTAAACACATAAACTTTACATCTGAAGCTTGAACAAGTGAGTGGAATCCCATGCATTTGTGACACAGTTGCAAGACTTGGGTGAAATCCGATGCATTTGTGACCCAATTACAGTATAAATTTTACGTGTGAAGCATGAAGAAGTGGGTGGAATCCCATGCATTTGTGGTCCAGTTACAAGATAAAACGTTACATATAAAGCTTGAAGAAGTATGTGGAACCCCATGCATTTGTGAAACAATTACAAGACATGGGTGAAATCCCATGCATTTGTGACCCAATTACAAGGTGAGGCTTGGAGAAGTAGGTGAAATCCCATTTTATGATCCAGTTACAAGATAAAAACTTCACACGTGAAGCTTGAATAAGTGGTTGAAATCCCATGTACTTGTGACCTACATACAAGAAGTGGGTGAAATCCCATGCATTTATGACCCAATTACAAGAAGTGGGTGAAAACCCATGCATTTGTGACTCAATTACAAGCAAATTATGAATCTGTACAGCTTTATAAGCTGCTTGCTAGTAAAGTCAGCAAGTTTGTTTTCATGTTTCATCCAGTAAAAGGAGGAAGCAAAGTAATTTAACATGTCATCCAAGTTTGATGGTAACCAATTTTTGAAGGTACCATCTTGCGCAATAACATAGGACTTGGAAAAACTATTTTCTTAAGTTGAGTGAGCATTTCTTTTGTTTTTATTTGATATGTTCCTAAGATGTTGCTGCTTTTGTATGCAGCTGTTATAAATGTTCTAAAATTAATACTGACTACCCTACTTTTTTGCTCTATTCAGATAGGGTAGAAGTCACTTTTCCCAAACATTTCTGTCCAGTTCCAACACTAGATTCATTTTCATGGCTTATAATTGTTTTTTCACCATACACTTTGCAAACTAAAAGGTATCAAATTTTTAATTTGCGTCAAGTCCTCAGCAAACCTGTAAAGAGAAGGAAAAAAATCCTTTTAGCTAGATGTTGGTTTATAAAATATATTTGCAGATATCTATATTTTCAGTATATGATTGTGGTTTTTATGGGCTTTTAACACCATTTTTCAGCACATGATACATGGTGGCCAGTGTATTGGGCAGAGGAAGAACCCTGAAAAACCAAGAAGAACCACTGACCCATGGAAAGCTGCTGCCACACTTTCTCAAATACCCACATTGGCTGAGCCTGAGACTCAAACACATGCAGACCGAGGTGAGATATTGGCGATATGTAAAGCCGAGCGCCATGGATCATACAGCCACCTGGGTCCTTTATCTGTATATGAGCCATATATATAAATGTTCCAAATTTTAATTATAATGCAATGGAGAATAAAAGTATTGTATTCTTGGATTGAGGACATTAATGGTGGTTTTACAATTTTACCTTGAGCTTGTATGGACAGGATGTGGAATTGATATAACTTTGACAGTAAATCCCATGGATGTCCTCAAATTCTTAAAAACAACTGTTGTCCCCAAATTAACACTATATTAAAAAAAACTTCAAATTTTGACATTTTTATCATGCCACATTTGCAGATGTGTTAGAATTCCTTTTCTTGTTGATCATCTTTTGTTTTATTTTGTTTTGTTTTTTCTCTGCAGAAGGTTGATCCATTTCAATATTTTGCTGAGAGACAGGATAAAGGAGAGACTTTGATCCAGACCTGCTCATCACAAGTCCAAAATGGATGCTGATTCATTTATTCAAGTTGCCAGTTTGACTTTACCTGATGGCACAGCTTTGAGCAAACTTTTCTCAGCAGTTGCACAGTTATGGAAAGGGATTCGAATAACATATTGAAAACTTGTAGTATGACCTCTTGTATTCTTATATACAGATAAAATATGTTGAAAGTTTTGCTTTAATTGCCATTGATGTTGTTTAATTTGTGATGATAATTTTTTCTTATGCTACAAACATGTAAAACACTTTTATTATCTTGGTATTGAAACCCATGTTGTTGTGTTTCCGATACTCTAGTACATATTTTTGGTAAACATTATGAAATGTCACGGTCTTTTTATACGACTGTTAATAGTTTTCTAAACAATTTTTTTTAGGACTTCTCTTAGAAAAGAATATGTGAGCCTTTTTAATTGTTTTCTAAACAATTTTGACTAGGACTTCTCTTAGAAAAGAATATGTGTGCCTTTTAATCTTTACATTCATATATCCATTTGTCCCACTTTTGTTTTTTTGGGAGAGGGTTTGTAGAAAAGCTCACTAAAGATTTTTCTTGAGCTCACATTAGTTGGAAGCAAGATGTAGCAATCTCTTTCTGCTTGTGGTATCAACAATTGAAGGTTTTGGTTAAAGTTTTTTGTTGGTATATCTTTTCTAAACCCTTGATAGGTTTTCATTAGTTGTGGCACTGAGACATTTTGTTCTGTGATATGCTTACTTGCCCTTTTGATCTGGAAGTCATGTCAAATTCATACGAAATGTACAATAAGGGTTTTGTTACAGTGTTTTCATTTGCATGTATTTTACAAACCTTTGATAAATTTTGTTAATACCATGGGGTGTATCATTATGACACTAAGATGAATCATTCTGCAGCATGCTCACTTGAACTTTTTATCTTTGGATCAAGGTCACAGTCATAGAAAATTTGGTTTGGTTAGAATTGTTTCTAAACCACTTGATGGATTTCATTCATGCATGGGATGAATCATTATTAAACTTAGAGAATCTGTCCTGTGATGTACTCACTCACCACTTTGACCTTAGGGTCAGGGTCACTCAGAAAATTTGCAGTAAGGCATTGGTTAAAAGTTTTGTTAATTTCTTTAACACCTTCATAAATTTTGTTCTTGCTTGGAATAAATCATTGTAAAACTAAGAGTTCATTCTGCAACACACTTGCAAACCCCATTTACCTTGGAATTAAGGTCACAGGTATCAAAAAAAATTTTAAGGTTTGGTTGATTTTTTTTAAAATTTGCTTATAGACCCTTTGATGTATTTTGCTCATGCTTTGGACAAATTATTAGGTCATCTTTTGGTATAATTTTTCATCACACTTTGGCTTTTTGCTGCATGACTTTACCTGGAATTATTTGATTTCAAATTAATTTTGTGTACCAAAGATGTCAAGATTTTCTGAGTCATTCTGGATAAATTTGTCACCATTTAATGGATTTCCATCCCTAATTGTCTACTGCAGTTAATTTTCTTTTCGCATTGTCAGTCTTATGTCTTTGAATTTTGCTATCATTTGGTTTTCAACTTGATATTGTAGAGGACTTTAATGAGGTTAAGTATCGGTGCACAACATTATTTATTTAAGGAGTAACGAATAACCAGATAACTATCAACACAAATACCGTATACAAGTTACACAATTAAAGAATTTACAGAGATAACCTCTGAAGGATAAAAGACAACATTAAACATGTATAAAAGCATGGTAGAAACCAGGAAACAGCATATTGATTACCATTCTACAGATTTCATGTTGCTTTTCAAGAGCGTTACAAGTTAACATGTTGAGAGTGAATAAATGGACACAAAAGAGTATACCAGCAATGAAAGAAAGCAGTATTGAAGATAAAGACCAAAAGACCTAGGAGAAAAGATTGGACAAGAGTTTACCTTTTAAAATAAATTCAGTTAAAACTGTAAATAGATGAAAAACCTGTACATTAAGATGTAGCAGTGAGCAGCTAAACCAAACTGAGTCAAAGACAGAAATGGACATAAGGGGTCTTACATTGGGTGTTAGAATGGATGAATTAAAACAGGAAATTGACAAATACAAAACGGAGTTTAACAAAAAAAATAAGTCTGGATGTATAGTGGTTTTTAATGTAATGTACCACATGTCTTTAGCAGTGACTGGTTCTTAGGTGGTTGTCAGAGATGCAGAAGCATGTGCCTGACTCTTATAAATAGCACTGTGGGGGTGGGGTCAGTGAGAGCTTCCTTTGTACTGTATGCAAGAATTTCCTATTTATTCCATTTCAAGAAAGTTCAGGGAACTTGAATCATCATGTCTAAGGCACAACAGTGCCAAATGCAACAGTTTGGTATGCATACACTGTTGATTGACTATGAAGTGGTTCATTCACTTCACTGCCTGTCCAGAACTTGACCCATTTTTAACAAGTTCTTTTAAGGTAAACCTGTGTAATCATTTTTCAAGCTACTGTAACTCACAAATCAGTTTCAGGTGCAATTTTTTTCTCTGCAAATAAAGGTTGTTCTTTGTTTTATAAATGTAAATGAATTTCTTCTGGATTTATACAGGTTGTATAAACATAAAAGAATTTTCAAATTTGTTTATAAAATTTGACCAAAATCAATGTTGTATGATATTTCACAGAGATTTGTTTTTATCAAAGTAATTTGCTTGTCAGTTGACAATCTTAAGATTATACTGGCATGTATGGACTCATGCCCAAGCAATGAAGATTGTTGTTATCTGGATACATAAAATAATTACCTTGAACTTTACCTTTTTTTCTTACAATTATTTATTTTGCCATCTTTGTCAGAGTAATATGCATGATTTACTGCGGCATATCAACTGTATGTATTCACTTATAAGTCAATCAGACTACAAACAACAAAGATCCTGATCTGCTGTAGCATAATGTATCTGCAGATCAGGGTCTATGCAGTTTGTTCTACTGATTACTTCTAACAAACTTGAAATACCCAGGTCTGCTGGCGCATTATGCGATAGCAGATCCGGGTCTATGTAGTTTGCATTTGGGCTCATCTTATGAGCTAGTATAGACAGTATGTGCTAATGTGCTCACACCTCACTCCGAATCATCAGAATCAACACTTATAATTCTACACCTGATTCATGTAAACTTGTGTCAGGTGCTAATAAAGGAACACTGTAATAATGAGCAGGGTCTAGTTTGTAATTTTTTTATACAGGCATTACTAAATTCTTTTTATGTGGTACAATGATACTTTTAAATCCAAACAATTAAATAGCATATGTAACATTTTGTTAGTGGGAATAGTTTTTAATGTTACAACTGAGATTTCTTCCTGCATTGTATCTTTTAATTTGTCTATGTTAGTACAGTATTTTTTGTGTCATCATTTTTCTGGTATATTTAACAAAATTAAAGCATCTGTTTACAACAACAGCATGTTTTCGTTTAACATTTGTATTTCTGTAATGACTCCAGTCTTAAAAAAATCTTTTATTCCAATGTAATGGTTCCTTCTGTCTATAAATTAATAGGACCACCATATTGAATATGATATATTCACTCTCTGTTCCAGTTATTGTGACTGATTTATTGTACAGTGGTTACACTATTTTATAAATAATTACAGATATTGTAAATATATGCTCAGATTATTCTAATGTAATGTTCTCTAGTTTTAGTTGATGTCAATTAAACAGAAAAATTTGTCTGTTAAAAAAAAAAAACATTTCATAGTCCCCGGGTATCTTTTGGGAGTGGAATGGGTTAGGAAGCATTTAAAACTGATCCCACAGGTTTAAGAAAACATTATTACATGTACTTGCTATGTGATACAAGTTATTTTTAGCTCACCTAGCCATAAGACCAAGTGAGTTTTTTAGCATGGTCCTTTGTATTGTACCTTTTGTCATCAGATGTCCATCAAGAATTGCTGTTCTGAATTTCTCAAAAACTGCTAGACAATTCAGCCAAAAAGGCACAGAGCATCCAGGCATAAAGGCCTGTTAAGTTTATACAAATGATGCTGTTTTGCAATCAGTTATGGACAGCATTCCTAAAAATGCAAAATCCTTTTAATGTCTTTATGGCAAACAAAACTGATTACGATAAAATTTTATAAAAAGAATTATGTTATGAATATCTTCTATTTTAAAGACAAATTATACCAGTCTGCTATCAAATATAGCCACCATTAAAGCAAATAATAGAAAAAACCTATCTATAAAAACCTATCTGTCATCCATATGTTATTTGCAACTTCTTCTCAAAACCCTGTTCTAGGGTAATATGGAGACAGAATATCCAGAGCAGGCAATTAGGAGTGGACAATTTGCAGACAGACAATTCAGAGATGGGCAGCTCAGAGAATGGACATTTCAGAGATGGACATTTTGGAGATCGTGAAAAATTAATTCTGAGTTGGAAAAATCAAATAAAAAGACAAGGTGAATTAACAAGACATTTATAAAAACGTGTTTTAGAAAAATCTATGAGTAAAGGATATGAAATAAGAATCTTGTATGAAGAAGCTATAAATTACACAACAACATACAACTAAATGCATACAGTATTAAAATAAACACAATGTAATAATTCTTAGTTCAACAAAACCTTGTGATTTATGAACAAAATGTTTTTAAAAAATTGCAACAATTCACCAAATTCAAAATTTCCATTATCATAAAACAAAATGCTTTTTGTAAATTATGATAAGTCAGATATTTATGCAGTTAGGCAAAGGTTGTGGTTACAACCATGTAAATAATCAATGAAATTAAAAGTACCATAATTGGTTGCAACGCCATAAAGACTGATCCAGATCTTTATATTTCTTCGCACGGAGTGGAGGAGTCTGGAAATGGCCTTTGCATGAACGATTGCTACATCACCATATTTTTTTCATCTCTGTTTTCTACTGTATTGATATAGATAACGAAATGAAGAAGAACATGTAAATGGAGACATTTGAAAGAAAATTGTAAAAAGGAATTTGTGATGACATTAAGAACTAATGTTTGAAGTAAAATATATTCAGTAGTACTTGACTGATCATAATACATTAGAAAAACTACTACCTCTCAATCTTTTAGCAACAAAATTTGCTAAATATTGTCTGCATACTGAGGTGGATATCTGACAACAGTGATTTCCCAGTGTTGAGGGGATGGTACTAAATCCTGTCCATACCTCAGTTACCTCGGGAACAGATGTGCATTCTCTACCAGGTATTAATGTAACAACAGAGAAGCTAGGAGGTGCATCCATATTAGGAGATGGTACTTCAAAACTTGGCTTCTTCGTCATATATGTTACCTGATCATGATATGTTGGGAGTGTATGTAAGAGGTGGAGGAAGTTATATCTTCTTACCATGGAGAAGGTCCAGTCTGTGGTTAAATAATGTACATGAATCAGCTTCATATAGATATGCCCAGATGCAGCTTGTAGAGAATTCCTTCCAGCCTGCAAATCCAGCGTAAGCTGAGTGGCGAAGCCATTGTAAATCTTCTGAGCAACCCCTCAAAATGACCATAAAATTAAAATGACAGTGAGTGAATTTAAGACAATAGTTACTGGATTGAACAAGTTAACGTCAAACACTACTATGGAAAATCTTAAACTGGAATAAATAATATTGCTTTATTTGATAGAATTAGAACATTGAAAGACAAACTCAATAAACAATTTAAATATGAATATGCATATTTTCACAGTGGCATAGAAATACATGTACATGCATTTATTCCAGAAGGGAGCAATGCTTTAAAAATTGGATTGAAAACCAAACAAGTAGCCATTATGTCTAGAGCTAAAATCAAAGCATACAGTGGTATCAAAATTTGATACTCTTAAATACAATGTTTTATGGATGTGAGCCTTTATTTTCAGTAGTAAAGATGAAAGGCAGATCGGCACATGTTTCATTTCTAGTTAATGGTATATATATATATAATATACTAATTATTGTGTATTATACACAGTGTATATTCTCCAGATATGATGTTTTGACGAAAAAAATGAGAAAATACATATATATATGCTGCAGTATAGGTTAACGCTTCACACTACCGAAGTCAATTTTCACAGCTTGAACCAGTCGGCTACTAATGACAAGTGGCATTAAACTCATAGATGACATGCCCTAGTGACAATATGTGTGTGTGTGCGCATTTGTGTGTATCGTGCTCGCTGCATTGGTGCACTATAACTTGTTGTATCTCTATTTGGCTTGTGACAAACTACAATAACTTGACTAGTATGCTAATAAATTTGTTGTATCCTTGCATGAGTTGATGGAAGCTTGTTTTGTTGTTATTATTATTAGTAGTAGTAGTAGTAGTAGCAGTGCAAATTAATTAATTCCTAATGCATCCGTGCTTTAGCAATTTTATATTTCCTTTCGTGAGTTGTTGTTCATTACATGAAGCTTCTATTGCAATTGATTATATACCTATTGTTACTGTAGATCATGTTCTCATTCATGTGGGTGATGGCAATTTACCACATGCCATAAAATAATTCCTGAAAATCTTTGCTAAAATGACCAACTGAATGATATATAAAGCTATTCACTTTCAAAATTAAAATTAGTGTCTAAAGATGATTCATTTAGACATTCTTTGTGACTATTACCAGCAGCTGCATTATTGTCTTAAGATCAGCAGAACAAAGAACTTAGCCAAGAACCCTTTACATGGCTTCTAATTCCACTATTCTTTTCTTTTCCTTTTATTCCTCCATTTTTTTTTGGTTTTGTGGGGGGGGGTCTTTTTTTTTGTACATAGAAGTATCTTTGCCTGTGTGTTAGCATTGTCTCTCCAGTGTGTTAAGAACCCAAAACAATACTAAATAAGCTGTTAAAAGTTGCTCTGAATATCTGCCCACAGAGCTGATGTAGAAACTTTTAGATACAAATAAGTATTCATAGGGAAAACATGTTTTTAAATTCTGTCACAGAAATATTGAAGATGAGGTTAATGTTTTCTGAAAGTATTGCTCAAAACATAATAACATAATATATATTTATAGCTGGCATGATTAAAACAACAACTTAACCTGAGCTCTAGTGATCTTTATAGCAACATCACATAAAACAATACAGACATTAAATCAATGTGATTTGCAAAAAATAGTATAATACATGAATCCAATGAGACAAATCACATAGCACATAAATTAAAATGTAAAAACAAGCTCTTTAACAAAAAAAAAAAAGTCTCTAGAACCACAATCTGTCGGAGTTGGCATTCTTCCCATATGAAGGGTAATGCGAAACACCCAAATTCACCCAGTTATGGAACTAGTACACCAAAATATACATTTGATACATGTAATAATTTATACAAAGTATACACGGTTTAGGTACAATATATTACAAGAAAAGCAGATAACTTGCAGTACGTGGTTAAGATTTTCTTTGTATAGCATAAGCTATAGTTCAGTGTGCATTTTTTTAACACTCTTATGTGTACTACTGATACTTTTAAATCTTGTTAAATTTCTTGTTTATTTTTTTAAATTGTTCATTGTGGCACAACATTTTTAAGTATTTAGAATGTCATCTTTTCTCACTGTCTTTTTATGATAGTCAAATAATAAGTACATCGTTTAGAAGGTATATTGTAGGCATTAAAAGTATATGCGGCACATTTAGGTGACCACAACTACACCCTAAATACACTAATTTTTATGTATCGTACAAAGTGTATATTCTCCAGATATGATGTATTTGACGAAAAAAAGGAGAAAAGTTGATACAAAACTGTGGTTCAGATTTTTATACCTAAATTAATCCAATATAAAAATTGATCTGTCACATTAGCCAGCATGTATTGTTGTTATTGTCAGATGGTACCATGTGGAGGCGTGACTACAGCTTGCTTTTGTGTTTAATACACTAAAAAACAAATATTTCACCAGCATGTCTTTATGCAGTGTACGAGACAACATAATAAAGGTTATTGTTGATTGACCTTGCCTACTAATGTTTTTGATTCTTTGTTCTAAATAGAGATGATTAAATTTGAATTACCTGATTTATTACCTGAGGAAGATGAGCATCCCCAAATGCTAAATAGATGTGTACCTCTGAATCGTCATAATAGTTGGTATAAGTAGACCAGTATGCAAGTATAAAAGGTTCAACGACCATTCATCATATTAACATGCAAACAGTTGGGACGTGTCAGTCACTGAGAACTTCTTTATATATATATATATATATATATATATATATATATATATATATATATATATACATAATTTTTTTCATTATCAAATGCATAATTATTTTCTCAAATCAAGTAGGTTCTAGTTAATTAATTTCATTAAAATATTTTGGTACTCTGTGTGTTCTCCATTTCAGCTTATCATCAAAATTTGACCGACATTTAATAATGGGTACAGTCCATATTTATTAACATCTAAAGGTACATATGTATGCTATGACAAACATATTAATCATTGGCCTCTTGGTTATACGTCTTATCATTATGCAAAATTTAAAACGTACATTTCTGAGAATTCTGAAATCTGACACACTTGTCTTCTTCTACACAGAAATAAAGGCATTTCTACTAAAAGGCCTGGGCAGCGCTTTAAAGGAAATTTATTCCTTTCTGAAAAGAGTACCTTGAATTGTCTATGACTTACAATCCAAATGTATTCAGCCAAACACACTATACATTATGTTTACATTTATACTTTCTTTTCTTTTCATTATTACTAAAGACATCTGAGTCAAAGACTTATCTCATTCTGGTTTATTGAACAAATTTTAATTTCTGTGTGTTGTTGCATAAGTAAACAAAAGAATATGTGAACAGACCCAACTGACTGTGGATCAGAACTTCTCTATTTAAGCTTGTCAGGCATTTTCATGTCATACAGGTAAATCATATGATTTATTTGCCATTTGTCTTGAATATACAAGCCTCTTATTACCGTATACAGCATATTCTGTTGTAATCATGTCTCCTTTAACCATTATACACATTATTCTGGTTTGGTAAGGGGATAAACACATTTGTTTGGTTGATATTTAATTGTGTTTGCTTGCCAACTGAATATATATTTGTAACCTTAAATTTAATCAAATTGTCATATTTGTCATTCAGGTTTAGTTCAGTTTTGGGATGTACTTCAGTTTTTCTCCAAGAAGCCATCAATAAAACAGCAGAGATGAAAGCAGCATATATGTATTAAGGTGTATTTATTTTTACAGAATTATAATAAATTGTATAAAATGAAAATAAAGAACTGTGATGAGATTTTATTTGTATACAGTAGTACATATGAACATGTTAAAGAAATGCACACCTAACTATATGTCATGATGCGCAGCAAAAATCATGTTACCTGATCTACTGCAACTTGTTTACTTTTCTGATATTTTCATGTAATGAATGATACATGAAGAACATATGCTTTTTATATCAACGGTACAGTATTTGGGGCACATTTGAGTTTATTTGTATATTTAATGTAACTGCTTATGTAAGAGTTTATGGCAACTGCTTGTAGAATCGTCATATAAATATCTCAGAGCTTTTACTGTTTCCTGGTAGTATTCTTATCAAGGTGAAAGTGCCAGACTAAGGGAGAGAAGTTGAAATTCGAAAGGATAATGGTTTTAAAATTGTCAGTTTGTCAAGTTATGTTAGCTTTTGTACAATATGTTTTGATACATTTGTATATCGAGTTGCAGTCTGTAGTCAGTATAAATTTTTAGCAATTTAATAATTTGTTTGCAAGTTATTTTAGCATTGTTTATGTTAAGTACATGTTTCATACCAAATGCCTTTTTTACCCACAGCTACTGCTTGAAGCTTTTCAGGGATGGCTTGAATTCTCTTCATAGTGAAACAGTTGATTAGAAGCTCTATTTCTCCCCCTCTTACCAAGAAGCTCTTAACAACACATGCTTCCAAAGCAAACAAAATTGTGCTTTTAAATAGTAATAATAAAATAATAATAATAATAATCATCATCATCATCATCATCAATCCCTTAACCCAAGAGGTCGTTGGGGCTCCACAGTTGACTTTACAACCAATTCTCTCCATCATTCCCTGTTCTCTACTGCCCTTTGGGAATCTCCAAATCCCATGCCTGTCCATTCCTTAATGTTGTCTTCCCACCTCTTTCTGTCTGCCTCTTCTTCTGTACCCTCACACTCTGCCTTGCAAGATTGTTTTTGCCAGTCCAGATGGTCTTGAGACATGACCGTACCACTTCAGTTTGCACTTTTTTACAGTGGTCAAGAGGTCTTCATAGGATCTGATGGCTCGCTAGATCCTTTTGTGGACTTCTTTGTTGGTTACATGGTCAATGTATGAGATGCCCAAGATCTTACGCTAGCATCTCATTTCGAAGGTTTGAATCCTTCTTTGTAGATCACATGTGAGCATCCATGTTTCACAAGCATACAGAAAGATGGATATGACAATTGGGCGCGTCAGCCTTATTTTCATGGAACCAAAACCAATATTGGTATCTTTCCATATTGGTCTCAACTTTGTTATTGCTGCTGTTGTCTGGGCAATCCTGCAAAGTAGTTCTGGTTTGGAGCCTTCATCTGTGATAATTGATCCCAAGTACTCAAAGCTTGTGACTCTTTCCAGCTTCTGTCCACTGACCTTTATTTCTGCACTGATGCCATTGGTGTTGTTTATCATCAGTTTGGTTTTTTCAGTGCTAATCTCCATACCGTATGCTGTGGAGATTGTGTCTATGCGCTCAACCAAGTCAGCCAGTTCTCTTTCATCTCCTGCTAAACCATCAATATCATCTGCGAAGTGAAGGTTGGTGATTATTCTTCCTCCAATGCTGACAGTGCCCTTGTGGTCATGCAAGGCATCCTCCATGATCCTTTCCAGAAAAATGTTGAAGAGTGTAGGTGACTGTATACATCCCTGTCTGACTCCAAGTGTTGTTCGAAACCAATCTCCTCTGCTGCCATTGATGAGGACAGCACTGGTGGCTTTGTCATAGAGGTGCTCAACAACTTGCACCAGGTATGGGCTGATGTTGTACTTCGTCATAGTTGCCAATAATGCTGCATGCCATACACTTTCAAACGCCTTTTTGAAATCTATAAAGACGTGGTATAGATTCTGCTGATACTGAAGGTATTTCTCGCAAAGGAGTCTGAGATTGAAGATTTATTCTGTGGTGCTCTTTCCTGCTCGGAAACCTGTTTGCTTTTCAGCAGTAATTTTCTCTGCTTGAGGCTGTAGTCTGTTGCGAATTATCTTCAGCATGACTTTGCTCGGGTGACTGATGGTTCTGTAGTTTTGGCATAGCTGTAGGCTTCCTTTCTTGGGGAGCACGATGACCAAGGATTGAGTCCATGTGGTGGGACATTCTCCTGTCTGTCATATCTTGTTGCAGATTGTTGTTAGGACTGTGACTATCTCTTCTCCTCCTGCTTGAATGAGCTCTGCTGGTATGCTGTCAATGCTGGCTGACTTTCATAGTGACTTTCATAGCAACCTAACTGCAATTTCAACTTCATCATGAAGAATGGGGTTGTCATCAATTTCTTCTGCCTGAGGGCAGCTTAGTAGTAATAATTATTATTATTATTATTATTATTATTATTATTATTATTATTACACTAAATATGCATATGCTACAGGTAAACACTGTATTAAAAAAATTATTGTTTAGTTTTGCTATGAATGTTACTGCCATATTGGTATAATGGTACCAACTGCACACAATCTGGGGTGGGGGCGTGCCCAGGTGGAACTTAAAGTATAGAAACAACATTTTCAGAAACAAACAAAAATAAGTATCTAAATAAAATAGCTATGATTGGTGCGTTATGTAAGAGTAATAGTTTCTATCAGGTTTTAAGAAGTTAAGTGTCTTAGCAACATGATAGATATTGTTAATTCATATCTAGATCATATTTTGTATTTTTCGTAATTTTTTTAAACCGGGATACACATTATGGAAAATATATCTTGTGACTGGATAACTCTTTTGCCATGTCTACTTCCAGCAGAGTTTTCTCTCTTTAATGCATTGGCTTATTATATGTTCCTGTTTCTGATGTCCTTCTCAAGTTGACAATCTGACATTACTCTTTATGGCAGTGTGTGACATACAGCTGAAAGAGGACAGAAGTTATATTTATCTCACTTAACGTTCGCATTAAGGTCAATGAAACTTGTTTGTAACAATAGATGAATAAAGAATTGAATTGGTTTCAGTTACCGGTCTCCCTAAACACAGTAATATACAGTAATGGGCAGTAATGGGCCTTAATGGACAGTAATGGGCACTAATGGACAGTAATGGAGATAAAAATACTGAAATGTAAGAGAAATTCCAGGAATGGAGTAAATTAATGAAACTAGTTTTATAAGATTTATATGTAAAAAGATAAAATATTACAGTTTAAAAACTACAACCATAAGATGAACGTTCCGTTTGTGATTTACAATTCATTACGTGGAAGTTCGTATGTCATTCTACCAACAAACATATTAAAAAAAAATGTTGCATAAATGTAAAAAATAACGATGACAGGTGCTTTCAATGGGCGATTTTATCTGCGTTATTTTCTGCTGATGATAACGCAGATAGAGTTAACAAATATATCTTCAACGTTCACAAGTTAAACTTTAATCAGATTGATTTTCCTGTTGCCGAAAATCAAATTACAAAGTTCGAACAACGGAATAATATTTCAGTAAATGTGTTCAGGATAGATGATAAAGATAATATATATCCACGATATATTTCAGATCGAGCATCACAAAAAACTGTAATCCTGCTATTCTTTAAAAATCATTAGGTCTTGATCAAAAACTTTAACGGATTAGTTGATAAACAATATAGCAAGAAGCATAAAAAAAAACTTTCTTTTGTTATCGTTGCGTACATGGATGTAATTTAGAAGTAACTTTACAAAAACATCTTGATTATTGTGTCAATGTTCCATGAATAACTATGCCGAGTGGAGACGATAAAATATTACAGGTTAAAAACTACAACTATGAAAGTTCCGTTTGTGATTTACGCTGATTTCAAATGTATGTTGCAACCTGTACTCGGTATAGAGAATGATTCTGATAAATCAAGTACAAGAAAAACACAGAATCACATTCCTTGTGGAGTCACATTTAAAATTGTATGTGCTGTTGATTCTGGTTTATCGAAACCCATCAAAATTTATAGAGGACCAGATCCAGCAAAATGGCTTTTGAAACAGTTGATTGATGAAGCAGATCGTATTTCAAATCTAATAAGCAGAAATGTTAGAATGAAACAGTTAACAAAAGAACAAGAAGTATATTTTTTAACAGAAGAATTATGTCATATTTGTGAACAACCGCTAGGTGATGATGGGGTTAAGGATCATTATGTCACGTTACAGGTAAGTATCGTGGTGCGGCACATGACAAATGTAACTTAAATTACAAAGCACCAGAATTTATTCCAGTTGTACTACACAGTTTCAGAAGATATGATTCGCATATTATTGTCGAAGCATTTGGTGATCCTGAAATCAGAGACCGCCTCAAACTTAGCAACAGCGTAAAATGTATTTCGAATAATTTGAGAAATGTATGTCTGTTACGTTAGGCAAGTTAAGATTTATTGACAGCTTACAGTTTTTTGACCAGTCTCACCAAACACCTCAAGACATTTTAGGACACCCCAAGACTCTCCAAGAACACCCTAATATTACATATATTCCTACCAAAGCTTTCAAAAAAGTACCAAGAAGTGAAAGAAAAAAAAAAACCACACACATGGAAATCGGTACTATCAATGATTGATAGTATTAGTTGATGGCCCTATTTCCGATAACCTACGGAAAATAACTCTTATGCATCAATCTCTTTAATTTTATAATATTTTTAAAAACAATTTCCTCATTAAATGGCAATGCACAGTACTTCACCCATTTAGATGATGTTAGTGATTCTGAATACAATTACGCGAAATCGATTTCGGATAAATTCGAACATAAAACGACTTGTATTTGATAACGGACGTGTTGTTGCTCGCTGATGTATTTGCAAATTTCAGAAAAGTGAGCTTTTTGCAATTGCATATTAGATCTGTGTTGGTATTATTCTGCAGCAGGACTAAGTTGGGATGAGTTGTTGAAATTCAGCAATGTAAAGTTTGAATTGTTGACTGACGTTGACATGTTTAACTTTATCGAACTTGGAATTTGTGGTGGAATAAGCGTAATAATAAGAAAGTATGCCAAAGCAAATAACAAGTACATGTCGGATTATAATACTAACATTAAGTCAAGTTATACAATTTATTTGTATACAAATAATTTGTATGGTTACGCAATGTCAGAACCAATGCCAGTTAGCGGATTCCGTTGGGTAAGTCCTTATCAGTTTCTCAAAGAGATGATAAAACTGTACCGGATGATATTAATTATTTCGTAGAAGTCGATCTTGATTATCCTGTTGAATTACATGATTTGCACAACGACTATCCTTTCTGTTCCGAGTCGATATTGATAGATTACAGTTCATTATCCAATCAACAACGAGAGATTGCTGGAAAAAGAAATAATTCTGTTGTTAATAAACTTGTTCCGAACCTACTTGGAAAAAAAGATGCGTTTTATATTACAAGAATCTGAAACAAGCTGCAGATCTGGGACTTGTTTTACGAAATGTTCATCGCATGTTAAAGTTGAATCAGTCGCGTTGGATGAAAGGTTACATCGATTCTAATACCAGTAGACGAGATGAAGCAACAACAGATTTTGAAAAGAATTTCTTTAAGTTGATGAACAACGGTGTCTTTGGCAAGACCATGGAAAATATTAGAAAATGGGTTAATATATAAATTGTAAAAGATATCGATCGCCGAAATAAACTTGTTGGTTCGGATGATTTCGTTAGTATCAAAATCTTCAGCAATAATTTAGTTGCAATACAACGACAGAAAACAAATCTGAAGTTAAATAAACCGATTTACGTTGGTGCTGCTGTATTTGATTTGTCCAAGAAGCTGATGTATGACTTCCATTACAATTTGGTCAAAGTGAAATGGCCTAAAAGCAAATTGTTATTTACCGACACCGACTCGTTGATGTATGAAATTGAAACAGAAGATCTTTATCAAGAAATATACGATAATAAAGATTTATTCGATCTATCAGATTACCCGAAAAACAGCGAATTTCAGAGCAATGATAACAAAAAGTAATAGGAAAGTTCAAAGATGAAACAAACTTTATTGCGATAAGCGAGTTTGTTGGGCTTCAAAGTAAAATGTATTGCTTGAAGTTGGCAACGGACACCAAAGATGTTGCAAAAGTTAAAAAATGAGCAAAATGGATCCAAAAAATGTTGTCGATAGAGGATTAGGATTTGAAGATTAACGAGCAGCGCTAGACGGAAATGTTAGTTATGTTAGGATGATGGCAATTTGATCAAATCATCACAAACTTGAAACTGATGTAATTATTAAACTTGGATTGTGTAACTTTGATGACAAACGCTACTGTGAAAATGGAGTTGATACGTTTGCATTGGATTACCGTAAGTTTGATTAAGATTTCCTTGAATCGCTGTTGTCAGATTGAATGAAAATTTTGTCTAAACTTTAACAAAATATCAAACAACCCCCCCCAACAACATGTAGCAGTTTATAGTAATAGATGAAATGACTTGATTCTAGCGCAAATACCCTTTTTTCTTCGACAAATATAAAAAAGTTCACTTTGATAGACCTAACAGATTCGCACATCCTGACCAAAACGTGAGGTCCCGATAAAAATAAAATTGGGGTTATGGTCGGGTGTGTCTAGACAGGGGTCTTTGAAAGTGTGTATTTGTCCTGCGAAAAATAGGATATTTGAGCTAGAATCAGCTTTTTCATCTACTACTGTCATTCCTTGGAGTGACAGATTGTGCGTACACTTCACTTGAAGAAAAATGTCACTGATTATTTAAAAAATCGGGTCGGCGTCATCGTGCAAAACAGACAGTCATTTGTAAACACCTATTTCAGTGATGAAGGAATTTCACAGCCAATAATTCTTTAGTATTCGAAGCAAGAATAAAACATGCAACAGATGTCATTTCAGAAACTGCACTGGGTTTCCAGCCATACCTCAAAAAACAAATGTTACCAATTCTGAAAGATCATGTTAACTTTCCTGCAAGGGTAAAAAATGTGTATGCCCACTGGTCAAATAATAATGCAGAGTCTGCCAATAATATCATGAAGATTGGAAGCAAAACAATGAATCAGATCTTATAGACGTATCCAATCGATTGTCAGTTCCCAGTATAAAGATGCCGAAAGATCATTGATTGGAAGAGGCAATCTAAAGCTGGCATCCGATTATATGCACCGCGGAGTTTCTATTGACGTGTGGTGTCAGAAAAGACAGAAAAATGAACGAGAAGCATTATTTCAAAAGTTCCTCAAAGACACTGGTACAAATAAGCACACATTAACATATACAAATGGTAAAATCACTATACCAAAGACACCTTCAGGTGGGAAAAAACCTCACCAGAGAAACAGGATGAGTGAGGTCAGATGAGAACAAAATAAAAATGATGGACAGTCTTACCCACACCAAAATCGTCTACCCTTCTGCACGAGATTCTCATGTGAGATCTAACTCAGGTTAGTCTCATGTGCATTTTAACATGCAAATTAGGTAGAACTCACATGAGCAATAGATTCAAACAAAAATATGAAAAGCACGTGAGCAGGAATTGTTAATATAAGCTCACATAAGGGTCTTGCTCACGTGAGCAAAACCAAAAAAAGCCAAAACAAAACAACTATAGTATTTGATTTGTAATTTTAATACATACATTTTTGACAAGATTAAAAAAAAAAAAAAAGAATACAATTTCCCATCATAAAATTTGTCATTTAACACCTGTAAAGAGACTTTCAGGGTTATATTACAATCCAGTGATGCTGAGCATTCAAATATGCATTGTTTTTTTTTTTAGATTTCTCAAATGATGAACAGAAACTAGTATGTATATATACAGTCTGGTACAAAATTGTTTTCATTTTGAGATTCTTCTCTTTGAATCTAGACATTTCCTGTTGATCATGGAATTTAGACTCGCAGGCGCTGTCTTGAAATGTTTAAAAATAAAATCTGAAATGGAAATGAAAAATTTGTACCAGTTGGTGTATTGGGGTCTTATCATGGCATCAGAGACATTCTGTAAGAGGAATTTGTGTAGATTTACTTGACAAGGCGAAGGCAAGACACATAATTGTTGTTCGGTTTCAATGCCACTTTTAACACACTACTTAGGCAGCCGAACAGCCAAGCCTGAAAACGAACCCTTGAATTGCAAGTCTCATGCTCTACCAACTGAGCTACCATAGTTCAATAACAAAATGTAAATTCTGTTATTGCTGAGATGCTTGCAGATTACATTTGCATATTCCAAAATTTTAATACTTCTGGAACAGCTTCTGGAGAGAGCTAAGATCAGTTTTTCCAAATATGTACATTTGCAATACATACAGAAATTTAAAATTTGCTTTCCATTTTTTTTAATTCAAAAAACAAAAAAAACAATTGGGGGCAAAGTTTTACAGTCTAAATCAAATATGTATCATGTATATTGCATTAGAAATTTGAAGATTCTTATACATACCCTTTATCGGGTTCAAAATTTCCCCAGGCAATGCTGGTTTTTCCGATTTCTCCCCTGTGGCAGAATGCTGCGAAAGAAAAGCTGGTGAAATAGTAATCCAACAGTGCCTTCATAGTCTTACTGTCACTTTTCTTGCATTTATTCCTGATGAGTGCCAACTTTGTTGCGTTAATAAAAGATTGTGGCCCTGAGCAAGTTTAATCTGTAAAAAGAACATCAAAGTTTATTATAGCCAATCATTTTTATCTATGTAGGACAGAAAGAATACATTAGATGGGAAAATATTTGGTTGATGAAAGAGTGCCCAAAACACTTATTAAGTGAATGTAAATGAGATAACAGGATCACCGAAGTGTGTTCCAATAGGTTGTTTTTACCATAAGCTTGATTTCTAAAAAAAAAATATTTACCCAGTGGATTATGAAATCAGTAGCATGCCCTTAATAGCCTTTGTGGCAACTGGCAAGTGTGTAATGGTAATCATCTTGCAGGTTTTATAAATGAATCCTGACAAATCTGACTTGTGCCTTTGAATGAAAATGAACAGAACAATGAGAATAATAATTGCAGAAGGTTGGTAAATACTGATTGTGATTTAACAGCTGCGTCAAATGAATGTGCTTTTGCAGTTGTAGGAATACAATTATACACCTGAATGGCCTTTTGTTTTAATACTTAAACTACTGCCTTATTACTTAAACCACAAATTCATTGAAATACACCTTTCCCTCTCCTTCCTGAAAGAAATATGAGAGATCACATTCATCCATATCCATTCTCTTGGCTACATTTGTAAGAA
>JAECUM010008252.1:0-71526 GCA_016617855.1 Megalonaias nervosa | reverse complement strand
AGTTGGTATCATATGAAGTTCAGATATGGTAGATGTAGTTCAATTTCAAATTAATCCACTTCGGTAGCCATCTTGGATAACCTAAAATCTTTTATTTTGAACAAAAGTTTCCAAATTCACTTGAATAAATGAAAGTGTGCAAATTAAATTTCACTTACACTAACTTAATATGGTCATAAATCCACAGTATAAATTTATGGTAATAGGTATTAACATATTTAACACCAGTTTTTACACCAAGTTCATTGAATTGAGTGGAGCTGTGTTAGAACCATCCATACATGGTAGCCATCTTGTCAGTTATTCAAAGAGGCAACTGAGTAGAGACAACTAATTGGCCATGGGTTGCAACCCATGTCAAGGGAGAAAAGGATCCTGGTAGTTAGGTAAACATGAGACCCATGAGTGGCTCCATGAAGCAACACACTTTATATTTAATTTTATTGTGTTATTAACCTTTGTCCATAATTGAGAGTAGGAGTTTGATCCTACTTGACTGATGTCTATCTTTTGTATAAGCAACATATTACATAGCCAATTCTTGTCTATGATTTTAGGTTATATTTAAGATCATTATTACTTATTTGGTAAACATATTTATGGAGTCTTTTGACCTTGGAAGTTCTCAAAAGCAACTTGGGAAAAAGACCCTCATCTGGTTCTGTCATTGTTTATTAGTTTTATATATAAGGTTTCTTTACTTTAGAAGTACTCATTCCTACCTTAAGATCTGATTAGCTTAATCAGTCGTTTGGTTGTGGTCAGTTATAATTTGAGAGGATTATTTATTTCAGTTATTCATTGAAATTACAAAGTGGCCAAAGGCTAAGATTAAATTATTATTTTGGAATTATTGTGAATTCATTCAAGGACATTCTTGATTATATTATTGTGATACATCAAAACTGTTGGCACATTAGCACATTCATGGTTACTTGCACATTCAGCAGTGGAATTCATTTGGAACACCACTGGAATTCATTAAGAATACTCTTTAGTTTTGGACCTGTGATAGAACTGTTAGGCCTATTTGGGATTTAATTGGTCATACCATTTCTTTTACATTTTTCAAATTGTATTTTAGGGAAATAAATTATTTGTTGAATTTTGAAAAACTTGTTGGTTTTTGTTCTTTTCTAGTACTTACTTTAATAACTGTAACAGGCCTCTACTTCTTACTAGACAGGTGGTTAGGAGGGGCCTGATCTCGACAAATCAGCTGGTCATGTCAAGCCCTAGGAAGTCTTCTTAAGTTACTTTTCTCTCTTAATCTTTAACTTTTTTTTTGCTTTTTATCTGCCTTGATACCACCATTGTCCCTTCAGTTTACTCCTTTGTTTTTCCTGTTTATTCCCTCTCAGAAAACTTATTACAATCCTTAATGGGTCAATTGGGAGGTTCCTTTACATACTGAGCATACCACCTATATATCCCAGGCACTTGAAAAGTGTCCTCTTGTTGGACTCCGTGATGGTTAGTTGAAGATGGGTGATGAATATAAAACAAAACCATAGAAATAAGAAGAAAAATGAACAGATAAGAACCAAACCACTGTCATACTCGGATAATGAAATGTGGCATGGATTCATTTCCACTCTTCATGGCCATTCAGTAAGAAGATGCATCAAAACTATTGCCATTTATAGTCCAAAAGACTGTGTTTGGACTAATCAGCACACTGAAAAGCATATCAAAATTTAGATCAAGTAGCTTGCTTGTGGAGTGGAAGCAAAAAGGACAAACTGAAACAAAAAAAATTGATTTTTCTTTGATATATCAGTAACCTCTTGCTCACTTTTCACTGAATTCATCCAAGGGCGTGATTCATTATCATGACTTGATGGGAGTCAGCAACACATAAATCATCAAAGGCATGAAGAACCAAGGTGTCATTGCCATTCATCAAATCCATATCAAATGTGGCAGAAATTTGCAGGACACTAATGCCATCATACTTACCTTCAGCATATCAACACTACCCAAAGTAGCATAAGTTGGATTTTTGCAGGTCAGTGTTGAAATATATATACTGAACCCAGAAGATGTCATTGAAAAACTTGGGCATTAATTATGACACGTGGGAGCAGATTGCCTACGACAGGGACGTGTGGCGCTCTTCCATCACTAAAGGTGCTGCAGCTTGTAAGGCCAACAGGACAGCCGTGACAGAACAATGGAGGCAGGCCAGGAAATCCCGAGCCAGTAGGCCCCACGATCAGCATTACTAACATCCCATGTCCATAATGCCACAGAACATTCAGGTTGCACATCTGCCTCATTGGCCACCTATGCACTCAAAGACGATTTGTTCCCGCTAAAACACTGGATGACTAAAGTGGTCCTTGTCAACTTGATGGATGGACTATATGTATATATGTATATATGTATATGTATTTATATATATATGTATATATATATATACACTAAACCCACTTCGATGTTTTAAGTGTCAGAAGTGTGGTCATCATGAAGACATATGCTCCAAAAGCTCTGTGTGATAACATTTAACATCGCTATATAAAGCTACATCACATTGTGTAACTGTGACAAAGATTACCATGCCAACTCAAAGGACTGCCAAAACCTGGAAACAAGAACAGGAAATTCAGAGGGTGAAATGCAACTCAAATATCCCCATTCTAGAGGCCAGAAAGATAGTAGATTCTAGAACCACCCTACATGGCCCAACCTTTTCATCAACATTATAATAAAGACCAGTATGAAGATAACAAAGGATGCACAGAACCAAACAAGTTGACCTGATGCAGCATCACCTTCAAATATTCCTCATTATAAGCCTCAGAAAAAATGTTGTATCCACAAAATAAATGTTAAAGGAAAAACTTTCTGACATCAAAAATTGAATAACAAAAACTTCAACTCCAAACATGACATAGCAAATGTATTTGCTGATAGTTTTTCTAAAAATTCTTCATCATCTAATTATTTAGCAGATTTCTGAAGGTGGAAAAGTTTAAAAGAGAAGGTACATTTGAAATTTACATCAGAAAGTTATAATGAACCATTTTCAGTTTTGGAACTTAGGAAACTTTTGAACAATGCCCATTATACATCCACCAGGCCTTATGAAATGCACTACCAGTTTTTGAATTGCATACCAGAACCATCATTAATAGGCCTTTTGGAAATTTTCTTAGATTTATGGACCACTGGTAATATACCAAAAATTTGAAAAGAGCTTATAGTAATACCAGTTCCCAAACTGAGTAATAGATAGCACAGATCCTACCAATTAGTGTCTGATTGCTTTGATGAGCTATGTGTGTAAAATGATGGAACAAATGATCATTGCAGGGCTTGTGTATTATTTGGAGACTAACAATTTAATATCTCTTTTCCAAAGTGGCTTCTGATATGGTCATTGTACCAGTGATCATGTGGTTTGACTTCAGATGTTCATTTGCAATGATTTTATCGAAAAAAAACATTAACTGTCTTCTTCAGTTTTGAAAAGGTCCCTGATACAAGATCGAAGTATGGAATAATGAATGACCCACATGATCTGGGTTTAAAAGGCCATCTACCCACTTTCATATTGAACTTTCTTTCAAACAGAGAACCCAAGGTACGAGTGGGATTCACCCTCTGTGATATGTACAAGCAAGATATGGATGTGCCCCAGGGCAATATTTTATATGTAAAGTTTTTTGCATCAGACTTATTAGAATTTCCAAGTGTTTGGCTCCCGATGTGGATTGCACCCTACATGTTGATGATTTCCCAATACATTATCAATCAAAAAGCATGTATACAAGTGAAAGGCAATTGCAATAAAATACAAACAAGATTCAAAATTGGGCCACTCAGTGGTTTTAAAATCTGAAAACCAGAAATGGTCCATATGCATTTCTGTCTGCTGAGAAAGCAACATGATGATACTAAACTCACACTGGACGGAACACATATATTGGTTGCTGAGGAAACTAAAGTTTTTAGATATTGTCTTCAACAGAAATCTCTCCTTCATTCCACGCGTTAAGAAACTGAAAACTAGATGCCTGAAAGCCCTTGATTTACTTAAAGTAGTAGTGCACACTGGTTTGGGTGCTGATAGAAAAATCTTTCTTAAACTCTGTAGAGCCTTTATTTGATCCAAACTTGACTATGGTTGCGCTGTTTATGGTTCATCCCAAAATTCAATTTAAAGATGCTTCATCCAATTCACCATCAAACAATATGACTTGCTTTGGGATCATTTATGACATACCATGCGGAAGCCTTTTGTCAAGTGAATCAGCCACCTCTATCACATTGCAGAGAAACATTATCTGAAGAGTATGCCCTAAAATTAAGATCCAACCCTTTGAACCCTGCTTTTGCATCTGTTTCTCAACCCAAATATAAAACATTTTAAAAAAATAATCCAACTGCCATACCTACCTTTGGCAGTAGAATATCTTCCAGTCTTGATAGTATATAAATTGACCTTTCAAAACATCCAATGACTTTTGTTACTTTATCATCTCCATGGCTTCATAAACAACCCAAAGCACTTTTTACACTTCTTGAAGGAAATTAATCTGAGACAAATCCTTCCAGCTTTCATAGCTCTTTTAAGGACCTTATCTCCAAATTTAAAAAGTGCACAAGAATTTTCTCTGCCAGCTTAAAGGATGACAAAAAGGCTGATGTAGCCTCACTAGTTGAAATCACACTGTAAAAGTTTACTTGCAAGATAGTGGATCAATATTTTTAGTCGAAATCAGGGAATTAGACCTTACCATGGATAATATCGAAACCAATTATATTTTAAACTCTGTTATATTCGCTGATTCACTATCAGTACTTAAGTCACTACACAGTAGGAAGTTGGAAAATCTACTTTTGACCAATAATCTCATCCAACATAAGAGCTGTGTACCTCGTACAAGATAATATATTGTTGATTACCCAGTCATGTTGGTATTAAATGTAATGAAAAGGCAGTGTGCTCTGCTAAAATAGCTATATCTCTGCAACCATAAGATTTTAAAATATCATGCACAGTATTAAAACCTGGTATCAAAAATCCTTATTTACTAAGTGTTAGGCACCATGGAATGGTGCTGTCAATAACAAACACCATGTGATCAAAGCTACCTTAGGCAAATGGCCTCCATTGCAAAGAATGATCCATAGGGACAAGATAGTTGTTTCAAAAATTGGTCATACGTGTATAACCCCCTTTTTTTTTCACCCACTTCTATGCATTATAAGGTAAAGACCCATGTGAATGTGTTTCTTGCAGTGAACCCTTCATCATGAAGCACTTTATGATACATTGTTTCGATCTCCAACCTACACGTGATTCAGCACATGAAGGAACTTTTTGATATAGTAAATGTGACTTGTATTTTAAATTTATTGAAGAAGTTAACATTTATTCTAAAATACAGCTTGTGCACAGCCTATGTCCTTTTGAGTATTTGTAGCCAACATGTGTACTACTGTCAAGAACATAAAATTATCTTGTTTTGTCAAATTACCCTTTATACAGAGGATTTACATTCCCTGTTGATTGGAAACCTTCACATATTATTTTTGCTATCATATATCTTTTTTTGTCAAATTAACCTTTGAGCAAAGGATTTACATTCCCCGTTTATTGGAAACTTTCACATTTTATCTTTTCTATCATATATCTTTTTTTTTGTCAAATTACCCTTTGTGCAAAGGATTTACATTCCTTGTTGCTGGAAACTTTCACATATTATCTTTGCTATCACATAAATTTGTTTTTGTCCTTTTATTTCTCATTGATAATGAATCACTTTTCATACCTGCATCATGTATTGTATACTTTATTATATGCTTTCTTCTGGCGGTGTATAGCCATACAGTGCTGGGGCACCATAAAACCACCAAAAAGATTAGCAAGAAAACCCAGCTTCCTTCAGTAACTCCACTCCCTAGAGAGATCCCCAATGGGGATAGTTCAAATCAAGTTTTATACCCAGTTACTGTTCTACAGTTCTGTTTGGTTGCTTCAGAAAGGAGAAGAAAAGTTAAGAAGCTTTTCTTCATCTTAAGGCTCTGCTGATATAAAGTGGAGGTTATGAAAGCCATGTTTTGGTGCTTATACATTGCTTTATTCTCTTCCTAACTTCGTCTTTGGTGTACCAGAGTGAAGGCATATTTCTTTCGGGCCAATAGTTGTGGCTGAAATAGTGACCCAAACTGATATGAACTTTCAGTAGTGGACATTCTTACCTGCAATAAAAATGTTACAGGTAATTTATTACTGATATTAAAATATTACTTACCTGAAGTAACCCGTATCCCTAAGAAAGAGGATGGCTACATGAGATAGGCCTATGACTTGGGGAGATAGACTCAGTCTGTCTTCTTTATAGTCGTGGACTTCTAGAACTGCCCATCAAATGGGAGGATGGAATTTTCTTATAAGGATAAAAGTAATTTCTATCCTGGAAAGATAAACAATCCAATAGTGACAGGTAGGTATTGCATCATTAAAATTAGTTTTACCAAAAAAAGCTATAATTTTATGATAAATGACAATCAGAAGTATATCACAAGTGCTGTGTGTACCATTTTGCTGCAAAACATTAGTACAAAGTTTAGATATGGTATTCATAGTAAGAGTTATAGATACATTGTTCCCACATATGAATTACCTACCCACTACGATCTATTTGCAGAGCTCAAGGGGCCAGTTGGTCAGATTCTACATAGTGAAAAATACCTGCTGGCTGTGGATCAGAACAAGGTGTTGATACCTCCAAACTACAACAAGTACCTTGCCTGGGGATTTGCTGACCTTAGTATACGTATAGGCAACTATGAGTCAGAAAAGGTATACTGAATCACAGTAATGGCTGCTTATATCTGTATGCCAGGAATGTAATATTTAAAACTTTTATTTTTTAAGAACTGTAACTATATGTCGATTATTACTGACTGCTGATTTAGTGGCTTAGTTGTTCAGTACAAATATCTAGCTGTTTGAGAGTAGATATTCAGTAACCCATTGCTTAGGGAAAGTGTCAAAATAAACTTTAAATAATGTCTGCCATGCCACCATATTATTTTAGATGCAACATGATTACAAAATCTAAGGATACTAGATATTTTAATTTTACTGATAGAAGTAACTCCAATAAAAGCAATTATCTAAAAGGGAACAAAAGAGTAACAAATATACTTTAATGGGAATATAGTCGAACCTGTACAAATGGTCATCTGTCTCTCTTGACTCTATGTAATAAAGGGTATTCAGTCCATCCTGCCTGAATGGACATCACTGTATCTTGGCTTTATGTTGAATCTGTCAAAAATGGTCATCTACATCTCTTGACTTGATGTAATAATGGTACTACAATCCAGCCCGTCCAGATGGCCATCTGTTGCTGATGTCTCTATGACATAATAGGAATAACGTTAAAACCTGTCCAGATTACCACCTGCATCTTGGGACTCAATGCTATAATGGAAATACTGTCCAGCCAATCCAAATGGTCATCTACATTTTTTGAATTTATGTAATAATATATGTACAGTATGTATTGGGACATGTTAAAATAAAAAAAATTTCCTGTACCAGAACTTATGGTGAAATTTTTTTCATCTGTATCATACGTCCCGAGATTGAAGAAATGAAATCAATTTGTGTTAAATTTATGTCCCCTCACCGTGACGCTACTGCACATTGCAAATAAAGGAACAAAATGCTTATTTGATAATAAGATGAAAGAAACTGACCTTGTATTGATATAATTTATTCCTCTTTTTTTTTCATCATTAGAAAAATTTATCCACAAACTCTGTATATGTAGCATATGCATTCATACTGTAGTGTGTATTGCTTGTCATGCATTCACACTGTAGTGTGTATTGCTTGTCATGCATCCATACTGTAGTGTGTGTTGCTTGTCATGCATTCATACTGTAGTGTGTGTTGCTTGTCATGCATTCATACTGTAGTGTGTATTGCTTGCCATGCATCCATACTGTAGTGTGTATTGCTTGTCATGCATTCATACTGTAGTGTGTGTTGCTTGTCATGCATCCATACTGCACTGTGTGTTGCTTGTCATGCATTCATACTGTAGCTTGTATTGCTTGTCATGCATTCACACTGTATTGTGTGTTGCTTGGCATGCATCCATACTGCACTGTGTGCTGCTTGTCATGCATTCATACTGTAGCTTGTATTGCTTGTCATGCATTCACACTGTATTGTGTGTTGCTTGTCATGCATCCATACTGCAGTGTGTGTTGCTTGTCATGCATTCATACTGTAGTGTGTGTTGCTTGTCATGCATTCATACTGTAGTGTGTGTTGCTTGTCATGCATTCATACTGTGGTGTGTGTTGCTTGTCATGCATCCATACTGTAGTGTGTGTTGCTTGTCATGCATCCATACTGTAGTGTGTGCTGCTTGTCATGCATCCATACTGCAGTGTGTTGCTTGTCATATGCATTCATACTGTAGTGTGTGTTGCTTGTCATGCATTCATACTGTAGTGTGTGTTGCTTGTCATGCATCCATACTGTAGTGTGTGTTGCTTGCCATGCATCCATACTGTAGTGTGTATTGCTTGTCATGCATTCATACTGTAGTGTGTGTTGCTTGTCATGCATTCATACTGTAGTGTGTGTTGCTTGTCATGCATCCATACTGCACTGTGTGTTGCTTGTCATGCATTCATACTGTAGTGTGTGTTGCTTGTCATGCATCCATACTGCACTGTGTGTTGCTTGTCATGCATCCATACTGTAGTGTGTGTTGCTTGCCATGCATCCATACTGCAGTGTGTATTGCTTGCCATGCATCCATACTGTAGTGTGTATTGCTTGTCATGCATTCATACTGTAGTGTGTGTTGCTTGTCATGTATCCATACTGCACTGTGTGTTGCTTGTCATGCATTCATACTGTAGCTTGTATTGCTTGTCATGCATTCACACTGTATTGTGTGTTGCTTGGCATGCATCCATACTGCACTGTGTGTTGCTTGTCATGCATTCATACTGTAGCTTGTATTGCTTGTCATGCATTCACACTGTATTGTGTGTTGCTTGTCATGCATCCATACTGCACTGTGTGTTGCTTGTCATGCATTCATACTGTAGTGTGTGTTACTTGTCATGCATTCATACTGTAGTGTGTGTTGCTTGTCATGCATTCATACTGTAGTGTGTGTTGCTTGTCATGCATCCATACTGTAGTGTGTGTTGCTTGTCATGCATCCATACTGTAGTGTGTGTTGCTTGTCATGCATTCATACTGTAGTGTGTGTTGCTTGTCATGCATTCATACTGTAGTGTGTATTGCTTGTCATGCATTCATACTGTAGTGTGTGTTGCTTGTCATGCATCCATACTGTAGTGTGTGTTGCTTGCCATGCATCCATACTGTAGTGTGTATTGCTTGTCATGCATTCATACTGTAGTGTGTGTTGCTTGTCATGCATCCATACTGCACTGTGTGTTGCTTGTCATGCATTCATACTGTAGTGTGTGTTGCTTGTCATGCATTCATACTGCAGTGTGTGTTGCTTGTCATGCATCCATACTGTAGTCTGTGTTGCTTGTCATGCATCCATACTGTAGTGTGTGTTGCTTGTCATGCATCCATACTGTAGTGTGTGTTGCTTGTCATGCATTCATACAGTAGTGTGTGTTGCTTGTCATGCATTCATACTGTAGTGTCTGTTGCTTGTCATGCATTCATACTGTAGTGTGTGTTGCTTGTCATGCATTCATACTGTAGTGTCTGTTGCTTGTCATGCATTCATACTGTAGTGTGTGTTGCTTGTCATGCATCCATACTGCAGTGTGTGTTGCTTGTCATGCATTCATACTGTAGTGTGTGTTGCTTATCATGCATCCATACTGTAGTGTGTGTTGCTTGTCATGCATCCATACTGTAGCGTGTGTTGCTTGTCATGCATCCATACTGTAGTGTGTGTTGCTTGTCATGCATCCATACTGTAGTGTGTGTTGCTTGTCATGCATCCATACTGCAGTGTGTTGCTTGTCATGCATTCATACTGTAGTTTGTGTTGCTTGTCATGCATCCATACTGCAGTGTGTGTTGCTTGTCATGCATCCATACTGCAGTGTGTTGCTTGTCTTGCATCCATACTGCAGTGTGTGTTGCTTGTCATGCATCCATACTGTAGTGTGTGTTGCTTGTCATGCATCCATACTGTAGTGTGTGTTGCTTGTCATGCATTCATACTGTAGTGTGTGTTGCTTGTCATGCATTCATACTGTAGTGTGTGTTGCTTGTCATGCATTCATACTGTAGTGTGTGTTGCTTGTCATGCATCCATACTGCAGTGTGTGTTGCTTGTCATGCATCCATACTGTAGTGTGTGTTGCTTGTCATGCATCCATACTGTAGTGTGTGTTGCTTGTCATGCATCCATACTGTAGTGTGTGTTGCTTGTCATGCATTCATACTGCAGTGTGTATTGCTTGTCATGCATCCATACTGCAGTGTGCATTGCTTGTCAAATAACACATGACACATTGCTCATTGACGTTGTTACAAGTCTATGCTTAATAAGTAACAGAAAAGTGAAAGGCAGCAAGCATTGTAAAATTCAGCAAATAATTTATTTCCCTAGAATATAAAGTGAAAATGAGAAAAAAAGAACTTACAGTATTGCGAATTAAATCCCAATATAATCCAAGAATTACAGACACAAATCCTAATAATTTAAAGTCCTGAATAAACTTCAGTAGAGTCCAGAATGAATTCAAACGCTGAAGGCAATGATGTATCATTGGTAGCTAGTAGAGTGTTGCTGTGTCAACAGTCTTTTGTTGAACCACAGTAATGTAATTCCAGGTTTGAATTCACTATAAATTCCAGTGAATGTCTCAGTCCAAGAATTTTATCAGAGCTCTTTTGTATTTCCAGAAAAAATAATCACTTGAATTCAATAATGTGGATAAAATTTCCAGCTCAAAAATGAAATACTGGACACAATATATAATACAAATTGAGAGTGCTAGATCTTAAATCATGACTTAAAAATCCTCTTAGTTACAAGATTATATAGTTCTCTACTTGACCTCAGGTCACAATTAGCATTTTCTCTAAAAGAAACTATTACCTAATGGAAAATAGCCTTCTAGAATGATCCTGGTGTTTACAAAATTAAAACCAGAACCTGGATTATGTAAAATACACCAAGGAAGTTCCAAACCTAGACCTAGACCCAAATAAACATACTTACTTTTATTAATAATAATTCTGATTTTAAACCCATACACATAGAGAATAAATTTAGATGTGTATTAGTTGTTTACACACAGTAAAATAAAGTCAATTCAGGTCAAGCAGAAATGAACTCAATTTTGGACAAGGTCAAGTTCAGCATACAATGTTACATTACAGTAGCATGTAATAAAAAAAAATATGAAAATAAACTAACAAACAATGCAAATCAAACATGCATAATGTGAATATAGAAAGACAAGTCTTGTTTGTTGTACTGAAATGTTTGAATTTGTTCTCAGACTGAAAATTGAATCCAAAAAGTTGCAAAAGAGAGGGAAGGAAATGTCAGCCGATTGCTTGAAGGCACCTGCCATTCACACATGACATGGTTTAAGATTCAAAATAACCCAGATTGTATTGTATCCAGATTAACTCAATGACAGTATTGCAAAACGGATTATTATTTGAAAATACTGTAAGTGTAGATTACAGTCTTTTTGCTAGCATGGGTTAGAAAAAATATTATTAAAATAAGTCATTTCTCTGTATACTATTTATCCAGCTATCAATGCCTGTTTATATCAATTATGATTATAGATGGCAAGAAAATAGAAGCCAGGTTGGTGTATAAATACAACTGGCAGCAAGCAATAACCTCCTTGTTTGAACTTAATAGCAGGTTATTAAATACAAAGGTATTTTATTACAAAGCAAGTTGACATTGGAAGCTGACTTTGGATTCTATTAAGTGTGCTGATATATATATATATATATATATATATATATATATATATATATATATATATACTCACACACACACACACAGAGACACACAAAGTCTGCTAACACATGGAAACAGCTTTGGTTCCTATTTACCAGTATTCACTGGAAATTTGACAAAAATTAAAACAATGGAACAATTAGGGCGACAAAATCTAGTGGTTCATTTATGCACATTGATGACCCAGCATCTCCAAATAGATACGGAGGAGAAAATAAAATCATTCAATGAATTTGTGAAGGCCAGAAGAGAAGATGATTTTGCAGACAGTGTGATCATTAACATGGATGAAATTCCAGTTTACTTTGATCTCATTCCTGGATGGACTGATAATAAGGAGGGGACTAAAAGGGTGCTAATTCATTCAAATGGTACAGATAAAAAGAATATTACTGTAGTTTTTACAATTTCTGATTCAGGAGATGTGTTGCCTCCAGTGATAATTATTTGCAGCATGAGGATGCTTAAAAATATTCACACACTAAAAGGATGGTGTTTACATGTGCAGGAGAGGGGTTTGGTTAATGAGTTGATGCTGCAGTGGATTAAGGAGTTTCATCTCAAGTACACTGTTTAATATTTTTTTAATGCAATTTAGGTTTGAGTGCATTTTCTGACATGTAATTTTCAAATGATTTAAAAGGTGTCCCACAGCTTACAACTCAGAAAAAAATTGTGTTCCATAATATACTGTAAACAAAAAAATGACTTCCAAAACATTTTAAGGTGTCCCAACATATACAGTCACCCAATATATACAGTAATATGAATACATTCCAATCTGTCTATATGGCTGAGTTTCATGACTGTATGTCATATTGGGAATACAGTGTCATGATGGGAATAAAGCCAAACTTGTCATCTGCATCCTGTGACTTTATGTCATAATGGTAATTAAGTATAGCCTGTCCATATGGCTCTCTGAGATTTATGACTTATAATGGGAATACAGTCCAATGCCCATCTGAGTTTCATGACTTATAATGGGAATACAGTCCAATGCCCAACTCAATTTCATGACTTATAATGGGAATACAGTCCAGTACCCAACTGAGTTTCATGACTTATAATGGGAATACAGTCCAATGCCCATCTGAGTTTCATGACTTATAATGGGAATACAGTCCAATGCCCATCTGAGTTTCGTGACTTATAATGGGAATACAGTCCAATGCCCATCTGAGTTTCGTGACTTATAATGGGAATACAGTCCAATGCCCATCTGAGTTTCGTGACTTATAATGGGAATACAGTCCAATGCCCATCTGAGTTTCGTGACTTATACTGGGAATACAGTCAATGCCCATCTGAGTTTCATGACTTATAATGGGAATACAGTCCAATGCAAATCTGAGATTCATGACTTATAATGGGAATACAGTCCAATGCCCATTTGAGTTTCGTGACTTGTAATGGGAGTACAGTCCAATGCCCAACTGAGTTTCATGATTTTTAATGGGAGTACAGTCCAATGCCCATCTGAGTTTTATGACTTATAATGGGAATACAGTCCAATGCCCATCTGAGTTTCATGACTTAAAATGGGAATACAGTCCAATGCCCTACTGAGTTTCATGACTGATAATAGGAATACAGTCCAGTGTCCATCTGAGTTTCATGACTTATAATGGGAATACAGTCCAATGCCCATCTGAGTTTCATGACTTTATGTCATTATCAGAATACAATCCAGTCTGTCCAAAAGCTGTCTCTTGTGACTTTATGTTATAAGCAACTACTTAATAATTCTACCAACAAAATATTCACTTTCTTTATTATTTTCATATAAGATCACCAATGGCATCTGTCAAATGATGGTTATTACTGTTCTCTTAACTTCCTGTTGAATTCATTTGTACAAGATTAGCAGCAGAGGAGGTGAACAGACTATTTTTGTTCGAGACCTTATTTATGAAAAATAAGCTTTCCTACGAAGAGGAAATCTTAAGGTCAATAACGTTAAACCACAACCTCTAACTTGTTAGCTCATTTTGTTACTTTTCTCTGACACATGTTTTTATTTTTAGGAATGTTTCGTTTACGCGCTGGTCACTCAGCGCTGGTCGTTCACCTCCTCTGCTGCTGTAATTAACCAAAGATTTTATCCAGACCTATACAATACCTAGATCTTGGGTCATGTAAATTTATCGTTATAAATCCGAACGGAATAGGTTGTGCTTTTGAAAAGAAGTTTCTAAACTTAATCATGTCCATGTCCCCTGAACACCAAGTATAATAAATATTTTGTAAAGTATAATTATCTACTCCATTAAACACAATTAAAATATTACAATTATCTCTGATCACTTTTGGAATTTGTGTGTATTTCTGAGTTAAATAAATCACGTCTGTATTTTTGTGACGGCCTCGCGAAAATATCTGAGCTGGATTGGATTGTTTATCCAGCATTACATCATCGTATACTACGAGATTATTGATACATCCATCAAGATCATCTATGGATGGAGCTTCATCGATATCGGTAATAAAATCAATAGCATCATTATCAGGACACGTCAGCGACTTTGCATTTTCATTAAAATCTTTAAGTACTTCGTAACATAGTTGATCATCTACAGATGGTGCTACTAAATATAATTTATCCGACTTGAGCCATCGCATTATCAGATTAAGTAATAATTGCGTTTTACCAGACCCAGATGGGCCAAGTATAATTGCTCTGATAGAATTTGGTAGCGCTGGATGATGCTTGACTGGCTCTTGTTTTCGTGTCGCTGAGAAGTCAATTATATCCATATAATAGTAATATGGATTTATATTGTGTTCGATGTAGAGCACCCACTCATACCAGTAGATTAACGACAATAATAACAAAAAATAACAGGCGCGCACTTACAGGCAAGTGTGTGAAATGTGGTACAAAAAAATACAAATTTATTTCATTAAAGACAGGTGGAGATATTGCTGCTTCGTTAGGTAAATTACCAGGAGCTCCATGGGCAAAGTATTCTGGTGAAAAACATTTACCTGGATATAATTATTGTGGTCCTGGAACTCGTCTCGATATCCGACTCGATAACCAAGACCAACCAAAACCTGGAGAGTATCCAATAAACGCAATTGATCAAGCGTGTCACATTCATGATGTCGCGTATAAAAGTAAAGATTTACAACAACGACATCTTGCCGATATAAAATTAATTCATGCCATAAATAATATAAAAGATAAATCACTTCGAGAAAAATTAGCTGCTTTTCTGGTAAAAGCTGGTATGAAAGGTAAAATAATGTTAGGGGCTGGTAATTAATCAACTAATTATTATCATAATAATGGAATCTGTTTATTATAGCCCAAGAGGATACTGGAGAGGTAAAGCAGCGATTAGTAAACTTGCTGAAGCAGCAAAAGTCTCACGTGATGTTGCTGCAGCGTGGTTAGCACGACAGGCTGAAGCAGCAAAAGTCTCACGTGATGTTGCTGCAGCGTGGTTAGCACGACAGGCAATATGGCAAATCTATGTATGTCCACCTAAAAAAATTCAGTATGCACATTTTGATGTCAGTACTCCTAATGAAGTTCATCAAGCAGATATTTTGTTTTTACCACATGATACTATTAAAATTGGCAGACGTCAATACACATACAGATACGCGTTAACCGTCGTTGACATTGCGAGTAGATATAAAGAAGCAGAACCACTGTCAACAAAAACAGCAACTGAAGTTGCATCTGCGTTTGAACACATTTATCAACGTGGTGGTCTACGATGGCCACAACTGCTACAGGTTGATCCTGGCAAAGAATTTCTTGGTGCAGTATCATCGTTGATGAAGTGACATAACGTTAAAATCAGACGAGGACACACTGAAATTCATCATGATCAGGCAATCGTTGAACGATTTAATCGAACACTTGCTCAGTGGTTATTTGGATACCAATACGCAAAGGAAATATCCGCTGACTTTAAGTCCATGGAGAGATCTGTGAATGGGTTGCAAGGTTACCAAGTGTGATAGCTGCGTTAAACAACGAAATGACTCGTGCAACTTTTATGAAACCTTCTAATGCGATCACAGAAAAATATATACCAATACAACGTAAATCTTCCTCTCAACCAGTACTAGGTAATGTTACCATAAGATATTTATATGAACCTGGTGAACTTGAAGGAGGTAGAAAAAGAGCAACTGATCCTATCTGGAGTGTGACCACACACAAAATTTCTAGCGTGGTAAGGTCCACAGGTAGATCTGCAATCTACAGATTAGATTCAACTGCTCCTCAGCGTGGATTTGTACGCGAACAATTACAAATAATTCCTAAAGACACACAATTACCACTGCACTCACTTTTGTAAACTTGCTCAGTGTCTAGCGCCTCGACGTCGATTACATTCAAGACAGGTCAGCATCACATTTTTGCGTGTGTGACCAAGACTACTATTAATTCTATCAACGGTAAATTGTCTTGGATTATTATTTGAATACTGCCACAGCATATTACAGTTACAACTTGCACAATGATTATTCTGTTGTTGTTTTAGTGTTATAATAAATTCAACATCAATATTAAAATCGCGATTATTTTTTTTGTCACACTGCTTATAACTCGTTAATTTTTTATTGATATCAACAAAGTTGTTAGTGATTTCTTCGGTTATTACGCAATCCATGATAACCCTGTGCAGTTGAGATATTCTTCTGACTCGAGACACTGCAAGATAAACTAAATTTGACCACTCAATACGATCATCGACAATCCAGATATTTGTATCGGTAATAGTTAATCCCTGTGACGAGTGAATCGTTATAGCATATCCTAACGTCCACGGCGATTTATCCATGCTTAATGCACTCTCAGCAACATCAACAACAACTAAAACAATATCATTTAACACTAGATTTTGTATTCCACCACCAGGAATCTCAACATCAACATTCTGTCGTCGAGTATCTGCTGGGCGATAACACAAAGGTACAGGTAGATTTAAAAAATTTTCTTTATGTAACGTAAATAATTGTTGTTGAAGTGTATCGCGAACTATTTTTCTACTTGCAACTATCAAATCAGCAGGTCTCCATAAAGTCCAAAAATCATTCATAGAAGTTTCTGGAATTATTTTGCGCATTATCTCACATTGTATTTTATCTGGCTGTAGTCTTATTAACTTTTTAAACTCTTTTATTGATTTATCAATAGCTCTATGGTCATCAGTTATTTCTTCGTAATAATCTACAAATGTTTTCAGCCACTCATGTGGAGACGATCCAATGAAAAGTGGTGGTTGACCATGATCGCCACACATTATCACAGCAGTATTCTTCAATAACAGCCAATCAAGAAATATTTTTAATACCTCTAGCGACACCGTGCATATCTCGTCCCAGATAATAATTTTAGAAATATATTTCTCACCCATCCACGATGGAGTCCATGCGTCTCCGCACCATCTAAAGAAACTATGATATGTACATGATTTTACTCCTTGTTCTTTTATTTCCCTGGCGAGTTTATGTGTCGGTGTCAAAGCAATCATATCAGAACAATTATTAAATAATTCAATCGTGCGTGTTGTTTTACCTGAACCACCACACCCATTAAGATAAACGGTTTTATGTCTAGCCACAGGATCACATACAGATGGTGCCGATGACAATCCTGGTATTTGATTATTCTTGTAATATGTCTCCGCAATTTCAACGTCAGCAGATTCAGAATAACTAATTATATCTTCATGTTTTATTTTTCATTCGCCCTATCATGCATGATTGTTAATATGCATTTGTTTTAATGAATCCGCATATTTTTTATTTATATAAAATGAATCTGTCACGACTCTGACTGTATAACGAGGAAATCTGTTTATCATCGATAATAAATTTATCGAAACGTACGCTAGCATTGAAGATCTTAAATGAGTAAACTGCGGTGACTCGCCATCAGTATACCTCACAATTGTACCTAATTTAGTTCCGTCTGATAAATAAGCATTACTTCGACTTATAAATGTGTTTTTCTCCGTTGTATCAGCAATTATAAAATCGAGTTCAGCATTGTCCATGATTAATCTTGTACACATTCGTTTATGATCATATGATCCTTCTTGTAAATTTACCGATTATTTTTCTGCTGAGATCTTGTGCAAATTTCTCATCACTTTCTCTCCTGCATTCACGTATATTATTAGTAATTTTAACAATATCATCTTCGTTAAGATTAGAATAATCTCTTCTAGCATCATTAATATTAAATATATCCGGTTCTGGCAACCAAACTTGTTTCTGCACGCGGTATGATATAATTGCTTCACTCACGTTCAACGACACTAAAATTCCAGCATCAAGCATGTACTGTATTAGTACTATTGGAACCCAACATTTTTCTGAAAAATGTCTTCCAAACCACGCATAAACAATCGGATGGAGATCCCTGTAAAACTTGAACGACTCTATACAGGCGAATCCGGTTAAGTCAAAATCTGGTAAGGGTCCGTTTATCGCAACTCTGGTCATCTCGTGTGTCGGATGTCCAAATCTCTTAAAGTATTTAGAATATTCTCCGTATCCAAGAAAACTTCCAGGATAACATGCTACCATATCAACTGAGATAACGTCATTATAATCGTATTTAATATTCCACAATCCACCGTGTCCGTATTCCACACAACTGTGTTGGACATCTTCAAGAAATTCCAATCGTGTCGGTTTCCATGAATTTTTCTCCTGAGCAGCGTGAGCAGCAATTGATGGAACAGTAAAACAGTTATTCAGTAATTGTCCAACCTTAATATCATCAGAGGTATATTTTAATGCAAGATTTCTTCGTGGAGAAATTCTGTACGATAAATATCACCATTAGACCATACAAACTGATCATGATAATCATATTCCGAACTTTGAAACAGCCAAACAGATAGAGGGTCAATTTTACTAATATTTCTGATAAAATCAAATACATGACCATTATAAAATTTAACCGTTCTGTCTCGTGGAAATATTGTTACTGCCACAGTTCATGCATGTGCGTTATGATCAATAATATCTATCGAAACTCCTCTTGATTCATATTTCGATTTGTACAAAATCTCTCCAGTTAACGTCTTCACTGTTATTGGGAATTTTAATTTCATTCCCAGTTCAGCAACGTCGCTGATAGATGCTCCGGTATCTTTAACTGTTTCTGACAACGTATTTATTTTTTTACGTCGTAAATCCGTTAAACCGTTTCCGCGTATTGCGTTTGTGAAGTGTTCTGTAACCCGTTCAGCTACACAATTTATCCTTGACAATTTCATAGGTTTGAGATCCCCAATGTTAGGTTTATTATTTAACGGATATATTGCATACACAACCGCAGTCACAGGATAAGCTAGTTTGTCAATACCAGTAAGTATTCCTGGTCTGGAATTTTTACTAAGAACAATATTATTTCCTGACTGCATGTGGACAGAATCACGTTTGTCACGAATAATCCAAGTGTCATCGTCTGTCTTTACAATAAATTTTATTAAAATAAAATATCTCTGAACAAGGTAGTCAATAATCTCTCTTCCTCGTTTGTCATTCATTACATTAACAATATTTCCAATTCTGAATGTCGACCACACGAGCCGCACCATCATCGTGAAATTCCTTTTGGCTTCACGGATACGTTTTGTTATATCTTTATTCGTTAAAGCTAGATCTTGCATCGAAAAACTAAATTTATATTTCAGCAGTCTGTCAAGATCAAATCTGGCTCCAGAATGTTCAATTGCGGATAATTCCTGCATTATTATAATTTAAGACAAATATGTATTTAAATTGAATTTTAATCTCTTGTATATGATTCAAACAAATAATTGGTGTAATTGGCTTATGATCGGATATACTTCTCCTTGTAACAAAGCATGCATAAATGAATTCTGCGGTTTTCATATGCAGTGCGTTAGACATCGTAGTCTAGGACCAAAACCGTGTGTGTGGTGTGGTGTTGGAGTCAGAGGAAAAACTCAACTGTTGTGTACAATGTGGTGGTAAAAAATACAGAGAGCTGAAACGATATTACGATAAAAAAAATAAAACATCTTCAGGTGAATCTCCTATAAAAACCGAAGAAGATTATCTCGCTAGATTTTCAAAATAATGATTTAAACAAATAATGTTGGTATATAAATGGAGCAAAATGAGTTTGTAATGCATCCAATCATTACAGATTATGAAGCATCTCCTGATGGTGTAATTAGGCACTGTAGATTAAAGAAACCAGTCGGTAGTGTTGATAAATTTGGTTATTTTAGATTTAATACCAGTGGAAATAAAAATTCTTTATCACATAGGTTCGTGTTTGAGTGTTGTTTTGGACTAATCAAAGATCGACTTGTAATCGATCACATCAGTGGTGATAAACTTGATAACTCGCTTGATAACTTGCGACTTGTTACACAAAGTCAAAATTGCAAGTCCGGAAATTCTGGCGGCGCACGATACGCAAGGGCTGTTAAATCTGTAAATACAGAGACTGGCCAAGAAATTATATTTAAATCAATTAATTCTGCTGGTAAATATTTTAACATAGTACCACCTTCAGTAAAATGCGTGGCAGATAATATCACAAAATCTGCTTTTTCAGTGAGATTTGGACAAAAAGTCAAATTCGCATATGTTCCTATGGTATCAGATGATTAAGCGAGACAACTCCGTCAAGCATAACTTAGTAAATCTTGCAATTGTCGTACTTGTTGTACTAATGACAGCAATATATTGTGAATTTTGGTCAAAATGGAACCCACATTGTTTTGAGTAAGTATCGATATATCTTTCCTTATTGTATGTGTTATTTCGTCCATAAATAAATATATCGTTCATAAAAATGATATGTAATTGTGTGTACACTAGTCAGCAGCAAAATCCATTTGTCTTCAAAATACATGTATAACACAACAATAGAGATTTATACAGTTTGAATGTCCCATAGGACACTAATGTTTCCAAGAAGTCCATTGAATGTAGCTAATTTGTGTTACTATTATACAGAAACACATTTAATAAGAACAAGCTAATCCGATAACCTGAGTCACATATTGTCTGTGTTATATTATATTGGCTAATATATCTCAACAGTGAATTGTATACATGAAGTTATTTTTAGAAATGAGTATGGCATGCGTGTTCATATAACTATCGATTATTTTAGTATCCTTAGCAACGTCAGATTAATACAGACTTTTGACTTGGCATAAATGTGGGTTTTGTGTATGTAGTTTCTCCAAGTATTTGGAAACTGAAAATAAATTCACATTTTACAATAAATTGTGATTTTATTAAGAAATCCACACTACATTTTACAATAATTGTGATTTTATTAGGAAATCCACAATACATTTTACAATAATTGTGATTTTATTCTGTATACTTGTGCGCTAACTATATAATAATATTTTCATTATGTATATATTGAAGTCTGGTGGCCGATTGCTAACACGCTGGATTCTCGTACTCAAGGTCCGTGGTTCGATTCTTGTGACCGGCATACTGTCGGGCGAAAGGCGATATTATGCCTAAATCCTCTTCTTTAGTGGGGGCGTCAGCCAGCCCTTCTGCTTTTCAATAGAAAATTTGTACACTCTCCCACCATGTCACTTGGTGGGTGCAATTTTGCACTCCCTGGGTTGATTATTGGGGGAGTGTGCAAATTTGTATTGAACGTAGAGAAGGCCCGTAGTACTGTCTTTAAGATAAGTTTATATGTAACTGTGCTGTCCTAGGATAAGTTAGTTAAGTTCTTAGAATTAAGTTTATATGTGACCTCTGATCCTGCTAGGATGTTGTTTGACAACCTAGGGGGTCACATGGGGTTAAAATGTGCTGTCCTAGGATAAGTTAGTTAAGTTCTTAGAATTAAGTTTATATGTGACCTCTGATCCTGCTAGGATGTTGTTTGGCAACCTAGGGAATCACATGGGGTTATCCTTAATTAAGATATAATCATATGTATATAATCATAATCATATGTATATAATCATAATCATATGTATATAATCATCTTGAAACAGTCTTTAAGGACTATTATTTTTATTTTATTAATATTATTCTGATTTTATTTTTATATTAAACAAACATTTATAATATAATGAATTCCAAAAATATTATTGTTATTATTTCTGCAATTAAAAAATTCCAACATAACGGTATAAATATATCTGATAATCTTAATCCTGAAAAAATTCTGGGTGATTTTGAATCATTAGAACAACGGAAATTGGAGAACAGATACACTTTGCCATCTGAGTATAAATTCATGAAGTTTATCCAGCAGGCAATGTTACAATCGCTGGCAACAGTTACAGATAATCAGGTAAAGCTGTTTGTACCGCTCTCACAAGCTATTGATAAAATTAAGTTAGAATTATCTCATGAATACGAACATGAAAAAGATTATGAACTTTTGTATAAGACAGTTAAGAGAGCATTGTGAAAATGAAAGTGAAGGTGGAGTTAATGTGATAATGGCTAAACAAAATCCATGGCAAAATTGACAGTTTATTTATAATATTTTATTCTGATAATTACGATTTACCCCAGTAAAAAAATTTATTCTGATCCAAGTTAGATTCGGATATTTTTTTGTTTTTTTGTTTTGTGATAACGCTGTATGATCTCACATGTAGATTAATACTTAAAACCTCATTTTGCAAATCCAAAATACGTCCTATTTGTTCAGTAACTTTGAAATGCATCCTTGATAATAACGGATTATGTACACGTAGATAAACGGGGTTAATTGGTTCAGATACAATTAACCACCCGGGTGGCGCTTGAGGACTGAATGAATATAATATATATCCTTGCTCCGCAGTGCCACTTTTTGAAAGATCTACTTGATAGCTGCCATCAATTACATCACATACTAAATTGACTGCGATCATTGATGTTATATTAACAATACCAGGTGAGATATGACGACCTCCACCATATGGATCGTTATTATGTTTAAGAATAACCGGTGGTAGGGCTATTTTTTTCCATGATTCAAGTATTTTTGGAAAATATTCGTTAATAAGATCAGTGATTGATTTTTTCATATCGGTATTGTCAAATCCTGGTATTATAAATGTTTTTAATTGTTCTTCTGTTATTTTGTAATATTGATTATTAAACAAATTTTTCATCATATCCCAGTCTAAAATATAATCACCATAGTCTATAATACCCCTACGCTCTCTTACAGCGTGTAAAATTATATCATTAATAAGTCTTAAATCTATCACAATAATGTTTAAATGTTTTATTGTTTCAATTATCTGTTGTTTTACGTCTTCGCTGTAATATTGTAATAAGAAGAAAATAAATTTCGTAGTTTATTAACTGATTGTTCGTACTCGAGTTTAATTGGGTCGGACCATAATTTTAAATTTTCTTCATTAATGTGAATTTCTCTGTTAACAGATTTATATAAGTGTATTCTTCTAATATATAATTTTCTACCATAGAGCTCTTGATAATATTCTAATCGATCAGCGGGTACCCACGGAAATTTACTTAGATATTCTGGATTTTTTATATATTTTTTTTCGCTTGTTTTAAATTCTTCCCGCGCTGGTTCTGGAATTTCATTTGACTTTTGGTCTGGGGGAACATCAGGCCATCCTAACACAGATCTGATCAAACTTTGATAAATATCTACAACATAATCAGGAGAATTTATTTCAATCGCCGCTGATAATGTTAGTTCGTAAGCAGTGATTGATATTTTGGATTCTTTTCCTGTAATAGATTTAATTCTGCGTTGGAACTCATCATTAATCTGTTCTATTTGATAACTGCCCGTTGAAATTCCAACAACTTGCCAATCAGGAGTTCCATCAGGTTTATTCTTATTTGCAAATACAAGTGAATTGTTTGCTGGTAGTCCACCAAACGATTTTGACCTGATATTTGGCCAGCTATTATAAACTCGTAATTGTGCTAATGCTATTTCACTTGCTGGAATTGCAGTTGGAAAGTTAATGCTAAATTCAGGATTGGTCGAACTTAATGATATCATTGTAGTTTTTGACGGCGTTGTATTAGTGACGATCTGTTGTAATAGTTCTAACGTTGACATTATTTAAAATACTCCGTTATTTAATTATTATTTTAATAGAACACAGAGCGTTCTCTCTCGGGAATTCAATTTTCCACTTTATCACAAGTTACTTTATCACTAGAATCGCTAGCGATTCTAAATGCTTCATTGTAGGTTTTCATTATCGTTGCGAACTCCTCATCAGATATTTTACCATCGCTGAGGTATGCCGAAAGATACGATGATAGTTTAGAATAAGATGTTGTTACTGTGTGTAGTTTTATTATATACTCGTGTAATTTATCATTTGTACATGTAGATATCTTCTTAGCGATAATACTGAGAATGCCTGCGATAATCGTTGAAGTTGAAACAACAATTGTTACAACTGCAGGTGCTGTCATTGTTATTGTTGATAATAATAATCCAGTTACAGCAATAACAGCGGAAACTGAGTAAACAATTATATCGATAACAACCATACGTCTGCGATATTTTTTTACTTTTACTGTATAATCGTCGATGATATTTTTTAGCTTGGTTTGACACTCACATACTTGATTGTATCTGTGATGTTGAACGTAATTAAGTAATTAATTGAGGGTTTCAGCTACGAATTCCAGACACCATCAGTAACGTCTCGGGGGCATTTCCGTTATGTCAACGTAAACATTTCTTTGATGTTCTTATTTAGCATCACCAGTAGAGGATTATAATATACATTCGGTGATGATGAAGTGGCCGCAGTAATTTCCCAACCATACACGGATAGCCTGTATAACCCAGTTACTTCTGCGGTATGTTTGAGAGTGTTATCGCGCGGTGTCCATGTTGATGATCCTGATGCTACTGTGTACACGATATTTTTAATTTGTCCGTGTGGAATTTTAATCAGATGAGTTTTTTGAACAATATTAGGTATTCCACTGACAATGTCGTTGAGTTTCGTGTTAATGTCGGAGAGTTTTATGTCAACATTTGGTGGACTTCCCAAAAAATCATTAATAGATCTGTTTATATTTCGACGAAAATTCAGGAACGTTTGTACGTGATTAGTAAAATTAGCATTGAGTGTAGTCATTTCATCATTGATTGTAGCTAACGAAGTTGTCATAGGAATTTCCTTATCGTCTACATATTTCTTCGCTGCAGCGTCGAAATCTGATTCTGGTGTTCTAAGATTATTAATACCATTATTATTCATGTTGAGAAATGCACGCATTATACCACCGTTGACTAATACGTACTTAGATTCTTGATCATCGATGTATTTTTTTGTTGCTGCATCTGTATCTGCGGCTGGGTTTCCAAGGTCTATAATTTTATTTCGATTCACGATAATGTTACCCGTGAATGAATCACCAGCTCGCGTGATAAAATCGTTAACTGACTTACCGGAATCTTGTATTTTACATTGATCAGCAAAAGTAACGATATTATTAATAACCGCGGTGGGAATTCGTATAAGAACATCTAACAGTTGTATATTACTTGTCTTTAATCGTCCTTGTTTATCCTGAAAAACAACGACTTCATTTTGATCCACACTTGTGATATTTAATAAATCATCGATTTCATTTCTGAGCTGATCAAGAGTTGCATATTTAGATAAATCGACTTGCTGCTGAGCTTTGCGAGAAGATCTTCCATAAATATCTACCATTATATTTACTAGTATCTGTTTAAGTGTGACAACGTAGTATATTCATGCACGACTTTATGAGGTGGTGTTGTTGATTTTGATACAGCATCAAGTACAGCTAGTACTTCTCGACCACATATTGGCGGATCCGTTAATTTTTGTGTTGGTAATGTTGAATACCAGATCTTAGAACGCATCGAATTCTTACTTTGCATAGCAGTACTTCGTACTGTGTTAACATATTTTTAAATTCTTTTGGTGGTGCCAGTCCATATGAATCAAAATAAATAATTCCACGTGGATCAATTGCATATGCCACCCAATGAGCCTGGACCAGAGTTTTTATCGAGATTAATAATACCAGTTTCATGTTGCATTGCAACGGTAGGTAATTGATCACGCATAAAAACTCCTCTAAAGTTTTTTATATTCAGTTGCTTAGCAGCATTAAGTAAATCAAAATTAGACATAGGAAGAATCATCGAACTCGATGACGAAGTCACCGGGGCAGTCTTAGACCTTTTCCGTACCATGAATATGGGGTCCCTGGCAATCTTAGACCGCGACCGTATGCTGGGCCTGATAATCTTAGACGGCCCAGCTGTGGCACGTTTGGTGCTCTTAGATGTCTTCCGTGTTGTTTTGCCTGTGATCCCTTTTTTTAAGTTTTCTGCGTGCATAATTCCTTGACCCGTTGCTTTCTTTAACGCCATTCCAGCAGCGGTTCCAACAGCGCCTAATGCAGCTGCTTTTGCAACAGCTGGGGCTGCAGCGGCTATTATTGCTGGTAACGCGGCAAGAAGTGGAAATACGCCACCCGTTTTAATGATGTCTTTAATGACACTCACAGAAAGATTAAGTTTTATACCTTTATTTAATTTTTTTGCTTCATTGAAATGCCTATGCTGGCGTTCTGATAATGATAGCTTATTCAGACCACCTGCAATTTGTTCTCGCTTTAGTGATATTTTTGCCGCACAAATTATTTTTTGATGATGATTGTAGCTTTTTAATCTGACCAGGAGTCAGACTGACATTAACTAGATATGACATTTATAATTATTATGAGCGATCTAATTACATGTTTTCTACTGGGGCATCAACAACTCGCATTCGTCCACCAACACCTTCAAGTAACATTGATTTATCGCCGAGTATAACAGCAATTGCTCTGTAATTAGCAATAACTCCTTGGTTTATGCGAGCTCAAAAATATATATCTACAATAGATTGTCTGGTTAAATCTAAATGTTCCAGCGAAAAGTAATAAATCGGATATAATGTTGTAAAATCTAGCTGTGATATTTGTAAACCAGTATCAATATTCTGATCACGCCCCATGAATGTCATTAATCGATGATATGCACATGCTACATGATTTAACTCAAAATTCAACAAAATATCCTCTGAGGGTTCTTGATGTCCGTTTATCCTTAAAGAAACCTCAGAAACACCAAGTTTATTAAAAATCAGATGACTATGTTCTTGTGAGTTTACTCGTACAGCATCTTGTAATGCAATAAATATGTGTCTTGGTGCTGAAACACCTTGCTGAGAAGCTATATGCCAAGTAAATAAACCATTAACATTACTCTGCACAGCATCTGTGGTCATTGTCAACCATGATAACATTGATTTACCACCTTGACTCATAAAAGAGAGTAAATGTTCTTCTTCAGGTATTGTTGGAGTCATTACTGGCATCCACAGAGAAAGTTTTGTAAGAATTACTTTACCAGCAGCAACGACAGCATCACGCCATATTGCATCATCATCGGTACCTTTTTGTACGAGTACAACTGTATGTTTGGCTCCAAAAATAACTTTTCTAACATTTCTACAAAATCCAAATATATGTGATAATGGAATTGCACATGAAAATCTCGACGTGATTTAAATCCTAAGTTGAAATTTTCATTCATTGATGCGATTTCAGTTCCAGCTGCATTTAGTGTTACGTTGTTATTTTCTGGATGATCAGTTGTATCCTTTGCAAACATCATTGATGGACCAGCTGATCTTGAGTAATCATCGCTGTATCTTGCAAGACCAAGTATCGTCGTGGCAACGTCGATGTCGTTATGACAGATCTCAATCTCTCGTCCATCAATGAGATATGCTGCACTTTTAAATAACGCCATAATACCATTATTGACAAAACCAGCTCGATCACCAAGTCCATAATCTGTATTATCTGCTTTTAAAAGTCTACCTTCGACTTCAATAAATGCTTCAGCGGGTAAGAAATATCTGCTTGTATCTCGAACTTGTATCTCAGTTCTTCCACGCTCGTCAGGTACACGTGCGTCATAAGAATAATATTGATAATCACGTACCGATTCATCTTTAAGTACTGGTGCGTCCATGTCAAACGCGGGATCAGATATACGCTTGAACATATTTATTATTATCATCTTCGTCTAACACGAAGACCGCTTCCTGCTATCAGACTAGCGATTATACTTTTTTCTTTTTCTAACCCAACATTAGTGTTGGTAGCCAACTCTGCTAGTTTTTGATTAGCAGCTTGATTTATTATTTTACTGACATTTGCGGGCATCACTTCAGTGCTGGGTAATTTTATTGGTTGAGGTTTTCTTCGTATTAATCGTGCTAGTCTATCCTTGATTGCTGAGAATGCTTTGCTAGCAACATCACCAACAGCGCGAATAGCTTTTTCACGAACAACATCAATAGCTTTCATTCCTAGTTGCTTTGCAAGCTGTATTGCTTTTGGGGCTATCCTTCTAAATAGACCTTGAACAACATCACCTAGTCCATCTCCGTAGGTCGTTTTGTATACTGGTAATCGTGAATTTATTACCCTGACCATGGTTGGTCTATGAGTATTGTGTATGATCATATTATTATTAAGTGATTTTATCACTAATTGCATCTAATTACATACTTAGTCACTATGATAATCGTCACTAATTTCATTAATAAGGGACCGATAAACACCAATATCCATAACACCACCTGTAAATAATCGTTGACAAATATCAGCTGCTTCATTAATGATTTCTGGGGAATTATTACCAGCTCGTTTTCCTCCAATGAGAATTTCTAGTCGATCAACATCAGCAAGGACGTTATTGGGACAAGTAATAAAGCCACTTCCTAAACCACTTCCAGTTGAGCCAGTAGAATCGCTAGCGATTCCAGGATCTTGATATTCTTCCTCTGTTATTTTGACTGGTTGTCGTTGTCGTGGTGATTGAAATCGTTTCATCATTTCTTGAAATTGTTGCGATAATGGTTGTTTTCGTTGTTGTTGTGGTGATGGTAATTCAGATTGTCGTTGTGGTGATGGTAATTCAAATTGTTTAGCTTTTTCGGTATAATTATATACATCATCATCAAATCTGTTAAAACTTTTAATATCTTCATTAGATCTGATTTCCGGAGTATTAGTAGCGATGCGATATACATCCTTAATCCAATTGGCAGAGCTTAGAGATTTAACATGTTCTGGTTTTACATATTTTTGTCTTTCATAATATCCAAACACGGCAATATCAAATACTTGATTTGGGTCCTTGATAGCAGCAATACCTTCAGGTGTAAATTTATCTATTATCTTAATTCTGGTTCTTGGTGGTTTAGGTTGTGGTTGTTGTTGTGGTTGTGGTTGAGCTGCTTGAATACAGCCAGCAATATCAACAGGTGATGTTTCAAGAGCTCTTTGTGTTGCCTCAGTTGCTGTAACAATTTTCTTTGTTGGTTCGACAATCGGTTTAAATAATTGTTCTGCACCTTCTGCAAATTCCACCTGAGACTCCTGACGAGCTTGTAGTTGTTGTTTGACTAAATCACGAACAGGTAAATATTTTTTTATTGCATCTAGTCACTCTCGAGCTAATCTAGCTGAGTGTGGTTCTCCAATCATTATTGATAATATTTATAATGGCTGTTTAATTTACAGCAGCAGAGGAGGTGAACGACCAGCGTTGAGTGACCAGCACATAAACGAAACATTCCTAAAAATAAAAACGCTCGTCAGAGAAAAGTAACAAAATAAGCTAACTAGTTAGAGGTTGTGGTTTAACGTATTGACCTTAAGATTTCCTTTTCGTAGGAAGGCTTATTTTTCATAAATAAGGTCTTGAACAAAAATGGTCTGTTCACCTCCTCTGCTGCTAGATTATAACTACTCCATGATACTGAATACAGGTGATACATGAGATAATACATTTCATTGGGCATGAAATATTTTCAAGTCATCTATTTTATGTAAAAACAAGTCAAATATTGTTATGGCATGCACTTGGAGATAATATCAGCATCAGTAAGATAAAGAAAATAAATTGTTACATAATGGTAATAGTCATAATGTCAAAGACAGTGCTGACAACAACTAGCAAACAGTATAACATAGTAATATACAAAATAAATTGTCTTCAGTATTAGCATCAATTAAGTATATTTTTCTTTCTCTGCTGTTTGAAACCTCAGTTAAATACTTGCCAACATTAACAATTGTTGATATTTTTCATATGAGATTTGATCAAACATATACTTTATAAATAAGGCACAAAATCATTTGACGTCTCTAAGTAATACATTTGTATTCTGTCAAAGCATTTTGAAATATGAACATAACTTCTGGATTCAAATGCCAAATTTGTCAGCCTGTAAGTCTATGTGGAGTATAAGTCAGATTTGTAAATTTTCCTTCCTTCATCCTTATGTAAGTCAATGCTGAGTTTAACATGAGGCCTGATCAATACCTTGGCTTTGTCTTTTTCACTAATTCATTCAACACAGCATTGCAAATTTTGTTCTATCTGCAACTCAGTAAATTTTAGGGCATCATCATTAAATTTAGCTTAAAGTATCTACTGCATTTACCTTTACATTGGCACATGATAAAATACTGTTTGTTCCTGTCCCAGAACTTTTCACCTCGGTCATATGTCCCAAGATTAAGAAATGAAATAAATGTGTGTTTAATTTGTGCCACCCCTCCTCCCCACTGCATGTCGCAATGAAATAAACAAAATGCTTATTTGATAATAAAATAAAAGAAACTAACCTTATACTGTTACCATTGTCAGAAATATGGACAAACAGTATATTAGTTGTATATGATTTTAAATCTTATTTTTTTATAATGACATCTTTTGGGTTAAAACTTTCTTGTACAGAAGTGTAAGAATTTGAAGTAAAATTTAATGTTCTTTGTATAAAAATTATGATTTAATTACTTATGCTTTTTATGGATAGATGGTGTACAAAAAGTAGACCGTATGAAAAATTTAATGAGTTATGTTCTCATCAGTTGCACCACATTCCCTTCCTCATCACTGTTACTTAGCACTACGTTACCTTCCTTATCATCTAAATCCAATTTCTCAATGATCTAGCCTTAGGCAAAGCAGATGTGCAGTAAATGCATGGAGAGCTTATCCAATGACGCATCTAGACTTGAAAACATAACTATTTTGGAGGCTATGTCATTTCACAAAGCCAGAGAACATAAAAGTATAACATTTTATCATTGTTATTATTATTATTATTATTATTATTTAGGTTTTACTACAAAGATTCAGTATGTGTTTGCATATACAGTTTTACAGCAGCCAAAGAAGAAAGTAGATTGTGTAATGGTTGTAATAATTTTCTATTTTATTGCTTACAAAAATCAGCTTGCATTAAGAAAATAAATCAGTTTTGAACCTAGATATATATAACTTAATTTGCATTTATTGTCTAATGACAGCTGTGCTATAAATGCTTCATATTGAAAAATGATTAAAAATGTCCATCTATCCAGAGTCGAGCATTTGGACATAGCAGTTTGTTGCCATATGTTTTCATGCTTATGTCTATTTTATTGAATGCAAGCCATAATAGCAAGATCACATTCGTGTAAATAAATTATACCACTGGAATGTTAGTGCACACACTTATTCTTAGGCAGAGGAGGAGATTTTTTAAAAAAGAAGAAAATACCCATTCATTTAAACCATGTTAAAATCAATATGTAGTTAAATATGTTTCTTCTGCTTCAGGCAATTGTGGTGTTTGAAGGGCTCGACAATGGAGAGATACTGTGTGCAGCCTGCGCAAACAGCAAGATCTTCATCACGGGGGGAACTAGCTGTGTAAGTACCTGGTTAAAGAGGGCAAGTCAGGTCTTCAAGAAAAGAACTAGCAGTCTAAGTATCTACATCACAGGGGAACCAGCATTGTAAGCACCTGTGTGTTTAGACTCTTTAAGTCATTACAGGGGAACCACCTGTGTAAGGTGTTTAGACTGTTTAAGTCATTACTAGGGGAACCAACTGTGTAAATATCTAGTCAAGTCATCACCTAAATAACCATTTGTTTAAGTAACTGGTGGAGTTATCACTTTGAGAACCAGTTGTGTAAGTGTCTACATAACAGAGAACTGCATCATCTTCTCATCAAGTAATCACTGAGGGAACCATCTTTGTAAGTGTCTAGTCAAGTCATCCAGTAGTTAAAGGATGACAGCTGTGTAATTATCTGGTCAGTTCATCATGGGGTTGTGGTTTGGGATGGGGTTGGTATTCACAAGTTGTGTCATTGCATGTATCTGGTCAGTTCATCATGGGGATGCGGTTTGGGATGGGGTTGGTATTCACAAGTTGTGTCATTGAATGTATCTGGTCAGTTCATCATGGGGATGTGGTTTGGGATGGGGTTGGTATTCACAAGTTGTGTCATTGCATATATCTGGTCAGTTAGTTGAAGTGCATTTTTAAAAAAAAATTTATATACATGTGTCACTGAATTCAACTGTTCTTCCTGTCCTAAACAACAGTTTAAAGTGGGTTTCATAACACCTACATCTTGAAAAGGGGCCTGACTTTTCTATGTACATACCTGGTTAAGTTTTCCATCTATGTTATTTGCACACTTTAATACCAGGAATCATTAAAGTTTGTGAGGGGATGCAGCTTAATGAGTACTACACCCACATTACAAGATCAAGTCATTGTTATCCATATTTCATGTGTTACTGCCTTTCGTTAAATTTTGTGCCTTTTGTTAATGTCTTAAGCTCTTCTCATTCTTGAATTATCAACTAGACGACTGCATACATCTCTATTAGTAAGACTCCCCCGCAATAAAAGGAGGCCACTTTGACCTCCATTTCACATTTTACTGGCTTTGTTTAAGTTTTTGCATTAATCTCAGGACCAAATAAGTTTTTTTGCACTCTTGGTGAGGGGATTCATCTTCATGAGTACTATACGCTCATCATCATCATCATCATCATCATCATCAGTCCCTTAACCTAAGAGGTCGTTGGGGCACCACAGTTGACTTTACAAACAATTCTCTCCATCTTTCCCTGTTCTCTACTGCCCTCTGGGAAGCTCCAAATCACATGCCTGTCCACTCCTTAATGCTGTCTTCCTCTTTTTATGTCTGCCTCTTCTTCTGCACCCTCACATTATGCCTTGCAAGATTGTTTTTGCCAGTCCAGATGATCTTGAGACATGACTGTACCACTTCAGTTTGCACTTTTTTTTTACAGTGGTCAAGATGCCTTCATAGGATCCAGTGGCTCGTTGGATCCTGTTGTGGACGTCTTCATTGGTTAGATGGTAAATGTATGAGATGCTCAAGATCTTGTGGTAGCATCTCATTTCGAAGGTTTGAATCCTTCTTTGTAGATCTGTTGTGAGCTTTCATGTTTCACAAGCATACAGAAAGATGGATATGACAATCGAGCGCATCAGCCTTATTTTGGAACCAAAAGCAATGTTGATATCTTTCCATATTGATCTCAACCTTGTTATTGCTGCTGTTGTCTGGGCAATCCTGCAAAGTAGTTCTGGTTTGGAGCCCTCATCTGTGATAATTCATCCCAAGTATTTGAAGCTTGTGACCCTTTCCAGCTTCTGTCCACTGACCTTTATTTCTGCACTGATGCTATTGATATTGTTTGGCATCAGTTTGGTTTTTTTTGGCGCTAATCTCCATACTATATGCTGTGGAGGTTGTGTTGAGGCGCTCAACCAAGTCAGCCAGTTCTTTTTCATCTCCTGCTAAACAAGCAATATCATCTGCGAAGCGAAGGTTGGTGATTGTTCTTCCTCCGGTGCTGACAGTGCCCTTGGGGTAATGCAAGGCATCCTCCATGATCATTTCCAGGAAAATGTTGAAGAGTGTAGGTGACAGTATACAACCTTGTCTGACTCCAGCTGTTGTTCAAAACCAATCTCCTCTGCTGCCATTGATGAGAACAGCACTGGTGGCTTTGTCATAGAGGTGCTCAACAACGTGCACCAGGTTGGAGCTGATGTTGCACTTCTCATAGTTGCCCATAAGGCTGCATGCCATACTCTTTTTGAAATCTATAAAGACATGGTGTAGATTCTGCTGATGCTGAAGGTATTTCTCACAAAGGAGTCTGAGATTGAAGATTTGTTCTGTGGTGCCCCTTCCTGCTCGGAAGCCTGCCTGCTCTTCAGCAATAATTTTCTCTGCTTGAGGCTTAGTCTGTTGAGAATTATCTTCAGCATGACTTTGCTCTTGTGACTGATCAGACTGATGGTTCTGTAGTTTTGGCATAGTTGTAGGTTTCCTTTCTTGGGGAGCACGATGACCAAAGATTGAGTCCATGTGGTGGGCCATTCTCCTTTCTGCCATATCTTCTTGCAAATTGTTGTTAGGACTGGGACTGTCTCTTCTCCTCCTGCTTGAATTAGCTTGCTGGTATGTTGTCAATGCTGGCTGACTTTCCATTTTTTATTGACCTAACTGCAATTTCTACTACTTCTTCACGAAGAATGGGATTGTCATAAATTTCTTCTGCCTGAGGGCAATTTAGTACTGCTGGATCTCCTTGGGTCTTAGGATTGTACAATTCTGAGCAGTATTCTGTCCATCGCTTGAGGATCTCTTGATCTTCTGTGAGGCATTTTCCTGATTTGTCTTGGATGGTGGTAGTTTTCCCTTGTTTATTGGTTGTGAGATCTTTCACCAGTTAATATGCCATTTTGCTGTCATTTCTACTCAGACTGTCTTTGATTTTGCAGCATTGTCCTCCTATCCAGGATTTCTTTGACTTTTTCATGCTTTTTCTGATCATGTTGTTTATCTCTCTGTATTTTCTAGCTCCTTCATGATCTCTTTTTCCCTTTTTCAGTTCTCTTCTTTTTTCACATAGTTCAAGGACATCTGTTGTGATCCAATGTTTCTTATGTTCCATGACACCATTATGAGCTGGTAACCAAATAAATCTCATTTTTTTTCACAGAAAGTGCACCCATAATAATAGCTTTGAACTGCTTGGAAACTATTCAAAGAACACATTTCATTCTTTTAGGTTGCCCTTTCATATGAAAGCTTTGCATTATCTTAAATCTGATAACCCATCAATCTCCTAGAGATTACAGAAACATGATGTGCTCATGTAATCTAAGATAAGTTTTCTATGCCATTGTCTGCCTTGACATATTGGTACAGAGGTAATGGAAGAGCAGATCAAGTAGTCACAACTGTCCCACATCACCTGTTTTTCCAAATGGAAGATGCCATGTACTGAATTCAAAATATTGTGTAAAGCAGCATGTTTCTCCTACCTGAAAAAAATATTTGGAATGAAAACTCAGAAATTATAACAGAAACTTGAAGGTTGATGTATATCAGCCTGTAAGAATTTATTCACTTCTGATCCTCACTTTCCTTGCTGAGGTTTCCTTCACTTGCCCCATAAACTCAGAAGGTGTCAAAAGTAACATCACAAACAGACAGAAGATATTTACATGAGTTTATAGTGCACCTTCCAGCTTCTTTATCTTTTCCATTAATCTGCTCTGACTCTATGTTGTTCTCCTGGTTAGCAGAATTATACATGTCTCCAGCAATTTCTTCCTGCATGGACTTCATGCATGTGTAACAGCCAGCTACTACTAACCTTGGGAATATGTTTGAGGGTGGGTTTTAGATATATGTATGTATAACAATTGATGTCAGTTGTCACCTGGGGTTGGGCTAATGGGTAATTATTTTAAGAATGGAGGGGAATGTATGTGAGGACATGCAGTGGCTCTAGGAATGGAGTGAAATGTTTGTTTATGGACAAGCAGTGGCTCTAGGAGTGGAGTGCAATGTATATGGGGACATGGAATGTTTGTAGGAATGGAGAAGAATGTGTTGTGAGGACATGCATTGGTTCTAGAAATGGAGGAAAATGTGTGCAGAGACATGCATTTCTTCTCAGAGTTTAGAGTAATGTGTGTTGGGACATGCATTTGTTCTATAAATGGAAAGTAATTTGTGGAGGCAGATAAAGCTGTAAAGATATGCAGTGGTTTTATGAACGGGGGAGAATGTTTGGAGTCGTGAAATGGGTTTTGGATTGGAGGAGAATTTGTTAGGACATCCATTTTTTTTTGAGATTGAAGGGAATGTGTAGGGTCTTCAACTTTACTGCATATGTCCTGTGAAATTTGCTATTTTCTGTGATTATGTATCAGAAATGAGTAATGCTCATAGTGAGATGAATAACGAACAGTTTTTTTTTTTCATCACAGGTTGTCAATGTATGGGAACATATCCCTAAAGAAAAACGGGTGGTACTGAAAGCCCCATTATATGGTCACACAGAACCTGTGACATGTGTAGCTGCCTCTCCAGCATACAACATCATCGTGAGTGGGTCACGTGACCGTACATGCATCATTTGGGACTTGATGAGGCTCGTGTATGTCAGACAGCTACGTGGACACTCTGCCCCCATTGCCAGTGTGTGCATCAATGAGCTAACCGTAGGTTCTCATTTACAGAATGATTTTGATTGCATAGTGACAAGCAAAAATTATTTTCAGTGAAAATGATTCTTTTACTACAAGTAGAATAGTTTCAAGGAAGTGAAGGTTGAATTATCTCATGTTAAAAAATGTTTTGAAAGTAATTGCAGTGAAAATTTGAAATCCTTGTGTACTGAAAGGATTATAGCATTGGGTGTCACATGTTTTCTTTCACATGTTAGCTATCTATTTGCATTCCAGGGAGACATAGCTACCTGTGCAGGGACATATCTCCATCTGTGGTCAATCAACATGGAGGAGATTGCCTGTGTGAACACAGCCTCTATCAGGAGCCAGCAGATTCTCTGTGTAGCCATGTCACAGGTATATTAACATTTTGTGTTATCATGTCACAAGTATGACAAATCTTTGTTGACACTTCATGTGACCTTGTCACAGGTATAATATCTCTGTGTTAATGCTGTATAATCATACCACATTAGCACTGGTATGACATTTCTCTTTTTGCACACTATCCATGTCAAAGACATCTCTGTCTTGACAATTTGTGTAGATATGTTACAGGTATAGCCATAGCAGGTGTGTGATATGACTGTGTTCACTGTGTAATTATGCCACAGGTGTTGTCTCTTTGTAAACAATGTGTAGCCTTGTCACTAGTTTGATGTCTGTATATTGATACTAGTCATGTCAAATTTTTCTATGTTTGCATTCTATGCAGTTATATCACAGGCATCACATAATCTCTTTTGACACTGTGTAGACATGTCACAAACATCACATCTCCCTTTTGACACTGTAGACATGTCACAAGCATCACAACTCTAGGCACTGTGTAAACATGTCACAAGCATCATATCTCTTTTGACACTAGACATGTCACAAACTTCATATCTCTCTTTTGACACTGTAGTCATGTCACAAGCAGTACATCTCCCTTTTGACATTGTAGACATGTCAAGCTTAATATCACTGTTGACATTGTAGTTATGTCACAAGCAGCACATCTCCCTTTTGACACTGTAGACATGTCACAAATGTCACATCTCTCTTTTGACACTGTGTATACATGTCACAAGCATCATATCTCTCTTTTGACACTGTGTAGCCATGTTACAAGCATCATGTCTCTCTTTTGACACTGTATAGCCATGCCACAAGCATCATATCTCTCTTTTGACACTGTGTAGCTATGTCACGAGCATCATATCTCTCTTTTGACACTGTGTAGCCATGTCACAAACATCACATCTCTCTTTTAACAGTGTGTAGTGTTATGAATATTTAATTTGTGTTATGTGCTTTACCTTTGTCCGTAATTGTCGTTAGGAGTTTTGGGCCTACCTGACTAGTATAATGTTTAAAAAAATACGTTTACTTGGATTTGAGTTCTGTATGTCTTTTTTCTGTAAGTTCCATACATTTGTATGGCTTGTATGTCTGTAATTCTAGAATTACTTTGAATAATTTATAACAGTTCCAGAATAATGGTGTATTCCAAATAATGAACACTTTCTGTTTCCACTGAATAGTCCAGACAAATGGATATACATAATACTACCTACAAAACATGATCGATGTTTCCCATAAAATGTTTTCCACTCAGATTGATTCATTATTGTATTGTGTTTTATATGTGTTTTATCGTTAAAGAAAATGATATTGCTGCTATTGATAGGTCTTTTATTTGCATAAAGTCGTTGCATCATATTAGAGAAATGTAATTTAACATCTGTCAGTCCATTGGGGGGTGGGGTGTAGAGGGTGAAAGCAATAAAAATCATCCAGATGTTTGTGTAGAAAGAAATTTACAGGCACATATAGCCATTAACATGAGAGAGAGAGAGAGAGAGAGAGAGAGAGAGAGAGAGAGATGTGGAATCAATCCCATGTCTTGTATAGACTGCAGATGACTTCTTTTCACTCTGTCACATTTTACACATATTGATTGCAGGTAACTATTATTTTTATCTCTCTATCTCTCACACACACACAGACATAAAATATGGCATGCAAATACATGATATGAAGAAATTTTTAAACTACTAGGAATTGATATTGACTGTCAACTGAAATTCGATTTACATGTAAAATCTCCATAGGAAAGCTTCAGAGCAGCTGTCTTGAAATATATTGGCCAGAAGTTAACTAAACTGAACAAACTTACACACATTTATACTTTCCCGTTTCAACTTCTCTCCCTTACCCTTACAATTCTGCCTGAAATTTCTGCAATGACATGAATACTACAAAATTTAAAAAATACAAAAGCGTGCTCTGAGATTTTTGTATGCTGATTATAGTTATTATAAACTCCGACTTAAGGCAAAACTGACATCCCTGAAGGCGCTTTACATACTTAGGGCTATGATACTGTATGAATTTGCTTCCTTATGTTTAGATAATTTGATATGTTTTAAACACAATAAATCTAATATTTATATATTCAGTTATTTTATTTGTCCCAAGAATTAAAACCTCAACATATGGTAAAAGAATCTTAAATGTGCAGTTGCTATGCTATGGAATGAGAATCACTTCAGAGACTGATCAAATTCATTTAGATTGTTAATTTTATCCTGAAATGGTAAAGACTGTAAATGTAATATTACCCCCCAAAACACACACACACTCTCTCTCCTGCCATGATCATAGCTACTAATGTTTGTGTTACCATTTTGTTTTATTTGTCCTTGTCTTGTGTACTGTCAAGTGCCCTAATGTTAACTCCTTTCATTTTAAGTAAGGCATAAGCTGCTTCTCAGCATGCATTTAGTCCTAATTTGGCGCTTCTAAAATTTTGATTTTAATGTATAATTTTAAGTTACCTAGACTTTTTTGCATCCTTCAGATCCTGACCTGTGTTGGGATTTTTTAGTTACCTAAATACTAAATTCACTTTTTACTGCCTTTTTAAAATGTTCTGCTTGCTCATATTTTAAGTTATGCACTATGTGTTTTGTCCAGTTGTATCTGTGTATTATACCATGTTTGTATGTCTTTCAAAATCATATTTGATTTAATGTCTTTGTTGTTTTTCATGCCATGTCGATGAAAAGCTCATTATAGCTTAAGTTGAATTGTTTTTAATCATGCTGGCTATAAGTAAATCTTATTTAACAGGATGCAAAAAATCTGTCGGAAGTGTTCAGTCTGGCTCTGTGAAAATTAACCACGGTGTTCCCTATGGGTCTTTTTTAGGCCCATTTCCTTTTTTTACTTTCATAAATAACCTTCCTCTATGGACAGCACACAATGCAGACTTACTTGCAGATGATACTACTATAATAGCTTCAGGTAGTGATGTAATTGCTATATAAGCTCTACTATACTCCTCAATAAGAAGTATTGAGATGTATGGTAATAGACTCATCTAAGAAGCATTCCACTTGTTAGAAAATTGTAAATTTGTCAATAAATGGTCAACTCATTGAAAACATTAAGGATGGAAATCATTTAGGTGTGATAGTTAAGAGTGTTTTAAAGTGGCACTAACATGTTGACTATTAATGTATATCAAGTAAAATAAATTTACTAAGTGAAATTAAGTCACATGCAAACTGAATAACTGACTATTGTTTGTCAATATAAGGAAACTGCATCAAGAGCCATTTAGAAAGAATAAACAAAATACAAGAGAGAATTGCTCATCAATTCTGGATGGTTCTTTTGACACTTGATCTTTTGTTCTTTTCCATGAACTGAAATGGCTTCATATAAATGATAGAATAAACTGTTAAAGGCAGTACATGTCTACAAATGTACAAATTATAACACTGGTCTGTCTGAATATGTGAGAGAACTTTTTGATGAAATCATGGGTCATATGCTTTACAGTCAGCCTCATGTGGCCACTTGAAATTTCCATGACCCAGTACTGAACAATTTTCTTGTTGAGACATTTGTAGATTTAACTCATGTTATAATGAAAACCCATTGTAAACAAGGTTCAGCATCCACTTGACTTGAGTTTGATTTATCACTTGGCCATATACAGTATGGTTTCCACTTTATACATGACTTGTGTTGGTAAATATCACTTTGCCATATACATTATGTCTTCCACTTATGTTGGTGGAGCCACAGTGGTTCAGTGGTTAGCATGCCAACTCATGACCAAAAGGGTGTAGGTTTGAAGCCTGGGTCAGCTACTGTGGTGCATCCTTGATCAAGGCACTTGACTCCAGTTGCCTGGGTGCTAAATAACGATATACAATACAGTTTACATTTTGTATATGACCTGTGTTAGTTAACATCTCTTGACCATATACAATACATCTTCCGCTTTGTACATGACTTGCATTGGTCAATATCACTTGACCATATACAATACAGCTTCCGCTTTGTACATGACTTGCATTGGTCAGTATCTCTTGACCATATACAATACAGCTTCCGCTTTGTACATGACTTGCATTGGTCAATATCACTTGACCATATACAATACAGCTTCCGCTTTGTACATGACTTGCATTGGTCAATATCTCTTGACCATATACAATACAGCTTCCGCTTTGTACATGACTTGCATTGGTCAATATCTCTTGACCATATACAATACAGCTTCCGCTTTGTACATGACTTGCATTGGTCAATATCTCTTGACCATATACAATACAGCTTCCGCTTTGTACATGACTTGCATTGGTCAATATCTCTTGACCATATACAATACAGCTTCCGCTTTGTACATGACTTGCATTGGTCAATATCTCTTGACCATATACAATACAGCTTCCGCTTTGTACATGACTTGCATTGGTCAATATCTCTTGACCATATACAATACAGCTTCCGCTTTGTACATGACTTGCATTGGTCAATATCACTTGGCCATATAAACTAGTTTCCACTTTATATATAACTTCCACTTTGTACATGACTTGTGTTGATAAATATCACTATACAATAGATGCAGAATCCAGTGGTTACTGTAATGTCTGTTATTTTAATACACTTATAATAAATTATTATTTCTGATATACAAATAATTATAAGCAAAAATATTTATTAAAATTTCATGAATTCCTCAAATGTACACACTTTTTACCTCTTAGGGTATGAGACATTACAGTAATATGTGTTTCTTTTGAAGTTTAGCTTATAAAAAAATATTAAAATCATGAAATATGTTGAAATATGTTTGATCTCCACAGCTGATGGAATGGGACAATAAGAATGTGATACTGACAGGAGGCAGTGATGGAGTTGTCAGGGTGAGTAGTATTTGGTTACACCCCCTCAACTTGTGTTTGCAACATTTCCTTTCTAATTCCATAGTGTCATGTTCTAAGATGCAACAACCAACAATTTTTCAATGTTTTTATCCTAAAGTGTACATGAAAAGGCTTTCAGTATTGGATTTGTAGCTGAACTGGCTGTTAGGACAACTGCATTTATGCTATGGCCCTGTATCCATTATCCATTGGCTGTCCTTTAACCATCCATTGACCATCCCTTGAGTGTCCATTGGCCATCCATTGACTGTCCATTGGCCATCCATCAACAATTGCTGGTTACAAATCTGTAGGCCATACTTACAATACAATTTTAAACAAACTTAGAATATTAGCTGATAAAGATATCAAACAGGTTTGGTAATGACTTACATCCATGCAAACTAAAGAGGCGATATGGAATCTGATTGGTTCATCTTGTTACTACTCTGGAAGCAAACTTTCTGCCCAGATTTGATCAGAACTTGGAATCTAAGGTTATGTCATCAAGCTGTCAGACAAATTTGGTATGAACAAGATTCACACATTAATGAGGTAATCTTGTACATGATTGGCTGAGTTTGTTACCACTCTGTGGATGAGATTTCATGTCTCATTTTGATCAAACTTGGAATGTATACACAAACTGCATACATGTTTTGTTCTGAGTCATTGGAAAGAACAAGTCTTATATGGCCTAGGGATACATAATTTATAAAAGTTCAATTAAAAATTTGAATGTGTTTAAAAATATCTATACATGGATGTCAGAGAAGAAACCTAATAGTTTAAATCTCAGTGTGTGGTGCAGAAATACAGATTGAACAGTTGTATTGAATGCCAGATGAAGTGTGTAAGATTATATGAGTATTTAATAAAAGCTTATATCATCAGGCACTGTGACAGAGTCAGTAAAGAGCGAGATCCATGCATATTAATTAAGTTATCTCACATCTTCAGAACATTGCGCTTATATCATGAAATATTGCATAAGTTTGAAAAGGAGTGTGATTATGTATATTATTGAGTTTGGAAAGAAGTGTGATAATGTATATTACTGACTGTGATCTTGCATATGATTGACTGAGCTTGTTATCACTCTGGAGGACATATTTCTGATTTGATTCTGATAAAACTTGGAATATGAGCTTGTATAAGCATTATCTGAACAAGTTTGATAATGACTGAAATCCAAAGATAATAATGAGGTGATCTTGTATTTTGATTAGCTGAACTTGTTACCACTCAGGAGGCCATTATTTCTTATTGGTTTTGATCTAACTTGGAATCTGGACTCTTATCCTCAAGATCTCACATGAGTTTGATAAGGATTAAGATTCATACATATTAATTAGGTGACCTTGCCTCTAATTGGCTGAGTTTGTTTAACAGTCAAAAGACTTAAATTGGATTTTTGTTTAACCTTTACCTCATAGAGTGTATGTCTTTGTAGGTAGTTGATACAAATGTACTAAAGTTACATTGTGCAGTACACTATAAATAGAACACCTATTACCTATTTGACTCAGTGCCCATAGGCCTGCCTGTTATTGTTACATTAGTGTAGTATATGTTATGTTCAGTATAAATTTGAACCATTTTAGATCTTTTGTACACATCTATTATGTGTAGAAAGATTTAAGAGTAAAATCTGATCATAGCTGTATAATTTTTTTTCACGGAAGAATTGTTTATGTGCTTTAAAATCTTTAGAGAACTTGTTTTTTCTTCAAGCCAGTGAAGCTGCATGACCAGCTGTAGCTGCCATTTCTCCTACGAAATATACCAGTTATTTGCCTTCATCTACATCACTAAATCATCAGAATTTGATAAATTATAAAAACTCAGTGTTGCCTACATCAGTATCAGAACCTTTACTTAAGTTATTGAAACTTTCATAGCACTGATTCTAATCGTGCAAACTCCAGAAAAGTACTGAACGAAATCTGCATCCTCCATTTTGGAGAGTGGATAATCTGACCCTGTTACTTTAAATAACAGATTATGACCAGAGTTTAAATAGCTACCATGTGATCTGATGTAATGGTCATTCACATCAATGAATGTAGTACCTAATAGGGGATTTTTGCGAGAAGGCGGTGCTCTACGAAAACCAGCTCAAAATGGCTGATGTTTACAGCGGGCATCCAAAGGTGTTTGTATGAGAATGGTGTAGAGGCATCCAAAGGCATTTCATGCGAATCAGGTAGAGGCGCCCAAAGTTGCTTATATTAGGTAAAGGGTTACACTTGGTGTGAGCTATGGTGGTTCAGTGGTTAGTTTGCTGGACTCGTGACAGAAAGGGTACATCCATTCATCTGATACAAGTTTTGTTTCCATGCAATAACTTTTGGCCTGTACATCCATTCATCTGATACCAGTTTTGTCCATGCAATAACTGTTGGTCTGTACATCCATCCATTCATCTGAAACCAGTTTCATTTCCACGCAGTAATTGTTGGTCTGTACATCCATTCATCTGATACCAGTTTCATTCAAAGCAAAACCTGTACCATAATTTGTGGATTATTTGCATTCAGGTAAGAAAGTAGACAGTTGATTTTCGGGTCAAAAAATCAAGTGTTGCTGAAAGGAGGAAAATGGTTTCCTCTCAATAGCTTTCATTCCAGATACAAACCTGGACCAAAATTAGTGAATGACTTGATTTTAAGGTCAAAAATGCCAAGGTCATAGTAGCTGAAAAACAGTTTCTGCACAAAACTTACTTGTGTTGAATCTTGGCAGAAATTATTAACATGAGGTGAATATATGCATGATGTGGCATCATGTTCCAATGTATTATTTAAGAGTTATGTTCCTTTTTGTGTCAAATGTATATAGTTTATATGGTAATTCTTGTGTAAGCAACTAGTCCTACAGCTTTTAGGAAACTCAGGAGACATCATGGATATCAGGTGAATGTGTATATTGTTCTATTCTATGACTGTGAATAATATTTCCCCGAGTTATGACCATTTTTAGTGCTAAATATGTACAGTATAGTCTCATGTCTTTAGCATCCATTCACCTGAGTTACTTTTGCTGACACCACAAATAAGAATGACTTCTTACAATTGATGATGATGTGCTTCATCCTTAATAACAAGGTATTTTGGTGGCAAGATTAACTTAAAGCTCCAGCAAAGAGAGCATGCAACAGTCTTTATAGTGCTCATCATGTATGGAATGGAAAGGACATTGAACATTGAACAGAGTTGAATAAAAATAATGCTCTATCTGCCTGCTTGATTTTTAATTGAACTACTTCAAATCTTCTTTACATGTAAGTTCACTTGAACAACTTCAAGATTGTACTGTTGATAAAAATAGTATTATCAGTTGTTGCCTTTTCAGATGTGGAGTGTTGAATATGTGCAAGTTCCAGTTGAGAAAAGAAAGAGGCTGGATGATAAGAATGATGAATCAGAAAATTCCTGCTTAGAAAGTACAAAAGAAAAGGATACTGCTAGTGTCCCAGTTGACATTTTAAGGACAGAACGGAGGCATTCATGCAACAGCTATGGTGAAGATCAGCAGAATGCGGTGAATCACTTGAGGGACTTCAACGATCCAGACTACATTAGTAGGATGCAATCAGAGCTTGGTTCATCAGTGGACAGTGACAGTCACCTGTTTCATCACATAGACAAGAATCAGCAGCCAGAGGAGCTTGACATAGCCACCACAGGGGACAAAGAAGGGAATGTAGAAACTGTCATGGTTGAACAAGACGAAGGTAACATCAGCACAACAAGCAGTGCCAGTGACTTATGTAATGTGGAGGAGGTGACAGCAGCCATTGAAGATTACTTGGACCCTGGGGATGAGATTGGCAACAGGGGGGCTGGAGAGTTGATAGCCATTGATGCCAGAGAATATGAACAGATGAAAATTGGTGACATGCAGGTGCCAAGCACATCAGAGCCATGCCTATCCAAAGTGGTGGATCCCATCACTGCAATGGAACGCAGCCTGAGTCACCCTGATTTTAAGCTGTCAGATCAGAATAATGATCAGGAGCCAAACAAATCCCCACCTTCTGAGTTTGAGATCATTGAGGAGAGTGAGATTAAGGAAGCACCACAAACCACAGTGGAGCTTGTCAACAAATATAAACCAAGATCAAAACATTCCTTGAGGGATGGTAAGTAATCGAAAGGTGTTATTAAATCTTTACTGCATGATCATTTACAATAGCCTCATAAATTTAAAACCATTTTGTTTTTCCTTTGTGAAAGGTTTAACATGGGTGGATTCAAAACAGAGATCTTTGTGAATACAATGTATTTTTGTTTTACCGAAGGTCATTTAATGGATAATTAGTGTTTTTCAAGCATACATTTAAAACCACACCTCTGAGCAACAGTATTGCCCCATTACGTGTTGTAAATCATTAAACTAGAAACATTAATGTCAGATGTAATTGACTGATGACTTGATCTTTTTTAAGGGCACAACATTTTAACCCATTTTATCCTGAATACGACTACGGGCATAATACCTCATTCTATCCTGAATACGCCTGTGGTCGTAGTATCCCATTTTATCCTGAATACGACTACGGTCGTACTCTACTACGTATGTGTATAGCATCTCTAGAAACACATGTTATACATCACAAATATGTGTACTTCTTCACCAACACAGGAAATTGTTAAAGCATGCATGCGCAGTGAAATTTTTAAAAAAAACATGATTGGAAAAGAAATTGTTGGCTTGAAAATCGATCGATAAAATGATGGACGACAACTCAGATGTAAACATGGATGTTGATAGCAAGGGTAGCGACATTGAAGTTGACGATTTGGATGATTCTGATGATAATATTGACTTAAATGACAGGTTAGAATTGAATCAAGTTGATGAAAGAAATGATGCATGGCTTCATGCACTTTTTGACAGTGATTCAGAGAATGAAGCTGACTTTGAAGGCTTTCAAGAGGAATGGGTCCGGGATAATTTTCACCTTGGTTGCAGCCACGATTTATTATGTTGTTATTACTGACATAGTGATGATGTGGACTTCAAAATTTGAACAAAAATTGTACTGATTAATTACCTTTATCTTACTGAAAGATTTCTAGGATTAATTTGTGACAAGTTTTCATGAGAAACTGCATGCTGAAGTACATGTTCTAGAATGTGAAGTAAACAAATTCTTCCAGGTGTTTTGTTGTCCAATTTTAGTAAAATTATTATAACTTTTGAACTAACAGTGCTAGAAACTTCAAATTTGGACCAAAATACTAGAAATAGAATTATCTTTATTTTATTCACATACTATTTGGAGCATTTCATTCATCTTTATGAACAAAAGATTCACTGAACATCATGGTAAGTTTTTAATTTGTTTTTTTGTTTTTTTTCAAGTCATATTTCAAAATACAGTTGTGAGCATGTACATTGGTAAATGATAACAGAACATATATCACTGTGTTGCAAATTTTATTACCTTTTCAGAGATACATAGTTTTATATACTTTAAAAAAGAAATAACAGTGTTACAACATTTTTAGTAAACATGGTGAAGGTCATCACAATTTCTGCTGCTGCTGCTGTATTATGCTCTGTTTTACCACAATGTATTTAGAATTGCTTCTCAGGAATCAGGCACTGCAGTTGAAATTGGTAAACAGGATAAAATGGGTTAGTAAAAGAAATATTAGTGTTACCATGAGAATACTGTATGTTGTGATACCATGTTATTAGTTCAAAACAATATAAAGTCATTTTACAGTTTTATTGCATGAACAGTAAATAGTTCATCAGACCTGCAAAGGCAATTATGTGTTGTTTATCTACATCATATTGTTGGGATTATAATTTAACTTCATTTATTTGGTACAAATTCTCAGTATTTATTTGCTTATTTATTTAACACAGGGTATTCAGACTGAAATGCAGTGTTTTATTTACCCATGCATCATGCGTCAAATACGCAGAATTTTCCAATTTGATGCACAAAAGTTGACGACGGTACGTAAATTGACGCACCCCAGTGTTATGTTTTGCTGATTAACACAAAACAAAGGTTTGGTCTAAAAATCGTCGCCGGTACGTAAATTGACGCACCCAATGTTATATTTTGTTGATTAACACAAAATAAAGGTTTGGTCTAACTACTTCATTGGCTAGATTACAACTCGTTCAAACAAAAAACACATGCACATCAGTTTCTTACGCTGATGTTATCATAATACATAGGGTTACAACTGAGTGTGGAGCCTGGAACTGACCTTATGTGACCTGTAACTGTCACATCATTTGTAGCAACAGGATGTTAGAACCATAAATCACCACACACAAGAAAGAGGCGAAAAATAAACATGTGATTTTACAGTGATTCTGACAAGAAACTATTATTTTATGCGCATCCTTGCCGCGCAAAGAAGCAACAATTTCCATTCCCACAATTGTATAACTTGCGTTGTTCCAAGATACTATTAGCGTTTGAATGAAAATGGTGTCCAAGGTAAAAAGCTTAAAACAGATCCGAAACAAACGAAATTATCATTTGGACCGTGTTTTTACAACTGACCGTCTATAATAGTATTGTTATCAAACCAGTGGAGCCTTCATCATCTAAAGATGAGGTAACGGTTACTCGTAAGATAAAACGTAATTTTGTGCAGCAATGGTTGAAAACATACAGCTGGCAACATTTATAAAAAGAAGTTAAGTCGAGTGAAGACTGTGACAGTGAAGATGCCTGTGTTTTGCCATATATGTACAGAGGCTAAAATAAACCTAGATGACCAAATGTGCAAAAAAACAATAACTTTCAGAACAGTACATTGGGAAGGCATGCTGGGTTGCCAGAAAACAAACTGCTGATTGAAGGCAGAGGTCTTGCAAGGATTTTAAAACTAGGAGTCCAGGACTCCCATTTTGGTAAAAATAGGAGTCCCACCAACAAAAGTTGCAGTCCCCTCCCAGAAAACTATGCAGATTAGAAAAACTATTGGTTGCCATTGAGTTTAATTTTATATTCCTTATAACATTGACATAGCTCTCGTTTGCCCATCAGAGTGAGACTGAGTTCTCTCAATCCAAGGAAGGTCTTGTTCCAAGCAATAAGCTAGGCATCACATTTATCTTACACTTGGCTACTGTCCCATCTGAACTTTCAGTTCTAGCAACTTTAGCTCTCTTCTGAATCTCATTACAGTCTTCGTCAATCTGCCGTTTAACTCCAAAATACTATCCAAATTTGTGAATGGCATTTTGTCCAAGTCTCAACATGTCTTGATTCCGAGGTCACGTGCACTGCTTATTCCGCTACACTCGGAAATGAACACAGTTATGAAACCTAAAGTTGTTTATTTCATGTACTCTTATAAATGACCACAAGTACTTCTCTGGGTCTTTCTGACTCTGAATTCAGTCACTGTAGATATCAGTATATTTTCCCACCCAGCTGCCAGTCAAAGCCTTTGAACTTGCTGCCCAGCTATTGCATCATGTTCTTTTGATGTACGCTTGTAATGGCAACATGTACATCAGGGGGTCTTTCAGCCACAGAATTCTCTCATTGTAAATATCAGCACATTTCTCCACCCTGCCACCAGTCAAAGTCTTTGAACCTTCTGCCAGTTATTGCGTCATGTTCTTTTGACGTACTCTTATAATGACAACATGTACATCAAGGGTCTTTCAGCCACTGAATTCTGTAATTATAAATATCAGCACAGCTAAGTGATCAGTACATTTTCTCACTAAGCAGGTGGCTGAAGCAGGACTGGCAAGTCTTTGAATTTTGCTGCCCACCTGTTACATGCATATGGAGGACTGCTGCCTAAGTGATTTTCTGCGTCGCAGAAAAAAAAAAAATTGGCGTCCAAATACGTGTGATTAAGCATTTCCAAGACCTCTGGAATGTGCACAACACCAGGCAGATTTTAATGCAGTTTTACAAACAAGACATGGCAGCGAAAGTGCTACTTAAGTGTGTACATTGGCTGAGTGTAAAAGACATCCCTTTCTTAAATACAAATCTCTTCTTAATTTAATACACGACTTCACAGCTAAAGAAATTGATGCCATTGGTATTTTGAAGAATTCCACTGTTCAGTATGACTTGGCTGCTACCCGTTCAGAAGTACTGTAGAGCCTATGAAACGTTGTTGAGGATAGTCTTATACGTGACCTGCAAAATTCGTCATTTGTGACAGCAATGGTAGATGAAAGTACTGACATAGCCAACAATAAATGCCTTGTCATATATGCTCAGATTATTTCTGATGATATGAAACCATCAACAAGATTTTTAACAAATATAGAATGTTCAGATGCTTCTGGCAAGGGAATTGCCTTATTGGCTTTAGTCACATTATATAACTTATATTTTTGTTGTGTATTTAAACAACATAATTATTTTTTAAAAACTACTTTAGACTGATCATTGGCTTGAATAGGACTCATAGGTTTGGATTCTGACTCACTGTTTTTTGCCTTGATGAGTCAAATGACTTACATGAAGCCATTTGTAGATAAAACACTGGAAATGTCTCATTAAAATTGTATAAATTTAGATGACTGTTTGCCTTTACCCCATGTAAGGAAAGGGAAAGAATATTTTACATTTTCAAATGCTTGTTATGGAAGAAAGAATTTTTTTGATGCTTAGGTTTCAGATGGCAGCGACAGCTTGTGTTCCGTAGTAAACTGACAATGCATACAGCATATGAGAGGAAGGACAACAAAGATCCAGCTCCCATAACGTCCTTAGCCATATCCAAGTAAGTCATTGCATTAGTACAGTATGCAGTACACAAATCATGGATTATGGAAAATTTATGCTTAAAATGTGGACTGTAATCTTATCACACTCTTTAGTTACAGACCGGTCGTAGTGGTCATCATGGATTGTCTATGTTGTGGCTTATAGATGGGCCAAGTGATAGAGCACAACAGTGAAAAAGTGTACACAATTCCATGCATTAAAAAAGATTTCCTGTTCTCTTACAAACAATATTTTCAGAGTTTAAGGGTAAGGCACAGAAGAAACTTTTTGTAGCATAGCTGTATATGTTCTCTTTATTAAAAATACAGTGATATATTATTCTGTAGAATAAACATTTGAAAGAATTATGACATACAAGTTGTGATGTTTCAGTGTTATTGATCGCACATGTTTGGCATAAATAGTACAGCATTTGTTTGTAATCTGTTTTCTAGCTTTATTTGTATTACTGCTTTCAGAAATTTATTCAAAGTAGGTCATGTAAATGAAAGGAAAACAGTGATAAATTAATAACTTGTACATGAAGCAGTTTTATGAAATTTCAATTTTTCTGATGTATGCCAATCATGGATATGGGAGTTGGGAAGATATCCAAGAAATGTATAACCTCATGGGGTTTTTTTTTGTTATGGGCAATCATCTTTATGTATCCCTTGAGACACTGAGGTTTCTCCCATCAGCATGTGTAGTGTGTTGACTCAGGGAGGTCATAGCTATATCCTTATAAGTCATCACACATTAATCGCATTAGCCATATCTCAGTAAATCATCACACAATAATGGCCTTAACCAAATCAAAGTAAGTCATTACACAGTAACAGCTTAACCATATCCAAGTAAGTCATCACAAAGTAACAGCCTTAGCCATATCCAAGTTAGTCATCACAAAGTAACTGCCTTAGCCATATCCAAGTAAGTCATCACAAAGTAACAGCCATAGCCATATCCAGGTAAGTTATCACACAGTAATGGCTTTTGATCTGAGATTGGAAAATGGTTTCCACACAGTAACTTTACCTCTGCTAAACTTAGACATAACTCCACCATACAAGCCTTTAGATATGTTTCCCATTAGTGATACCAAGAAGACTTTTCATTAATTTCACATGTAAAGGACAGATGTGAAGTGTCAGGGTCACTTCAAATCTTCAAAGGGAAATAAGTTTATTTAAATATTATAGTAAGTTCTACTGAAAATACTTTAACCAAACGTCTCCAGTAGGTTGCCAGTGTTTATTGAGACAAAAGAGCATAATGATTTGATTCAAAGGTCAAGCACAAGGTGACCAAGTACTTTGTGTGGTACTCGTTACATGGCATTACCACTGTCACAGTGTTAATTGACACTTCAGAATTGATCATTCAGTTCAACATTGACTCGGCATGTTATCGCTGACAACTTCTATCTCACAACACCGATTTCGAAGTCATCTTGTTTGTGATAATACAAGTTACTGTAAAACACCTTGCATTTTTATCCAGTCTCCAGCATTGTCTAACTGTTCTCTAACAGTTAGCTTCTGTGATTGCAACAGGCATAAAAAAGACAAAACACCCTTGCTTTCTCTTTTCTACTACAGAAAAAATAATGCAGGGTTTCTAGAAATATGTGGGAATGAATCAGATAGAAATGTTTGTAATTAGGATGAGGATGCTTTTCAGTTTAGTACACATACAAGTGTTGGGAGTCCTTTGTAAAGCAATGAAAATCAGTTTATGCTGATGGTACTAAAGAGATCTGTGAGTGATGAGAGCTATTATTTCCCCAGGGACCACAAGACAGTGTATGTAGGGGATGGAAAAGGTCGCATTTTCAGCTGGACTGTCACAGATCAGCCAGGAAAGGTGGTGGCAGATCACTGGGTAAAGGATGAGGGATCTGACAGCTGCCTCAAGTGTGGGGTGAAGTTCTCCTTTGCAGAACGTCGCCATCACTGCAGGAACTGTGGGCAGGTCCTCTGTTCAAGGTAATGTTTTGTCAAGTATTGTAAAACCCTGCCTAATAACCAGGCTCTTAGTACTTAAACCACTCTGCTGTAATGATAAAAAAATCTGTACAACTGAAATTTTTGGCCCACCTGGTAATGATGAGCTTATGGTGTTGCCCTGTATCCATTGCTCATCATCCATTGTCTGTCCATTGGTTATTGCTTGTTACCACTCTGGAGGTAATATCTCAGATCCAGTTTTTATCAGAACTGAAAAATGAGCTTATATCATCTCAGATTCACTAAAATATACAAGCAAGATCTGCAGATATTAATGAGGTGATCATGTGCCAGTTTGGCTGAGCTTATTATCAATTAGAAGGTCTAATCTGATTTTGATGAGACTTGAAATAGGGACTTAAGGAAGGCCTTGGATGAGTTTGATAAGGAGTGAGATTTGTTATATTAATGAAGTGACCTTGCATCAAATTGACCAAGTTCCTTATCACTTGGGAAGCCATATTTATGATCCAGTTTTGATCAGAATTGGAATACAGTCTTATATGATCTAACCCCAACCTTAGTTTTAGCATGAATGAGATCAACACACATTAAAAGATAATCTTGCAGACTGTTTGGCTGATCTTGTTACCGCTCTGGAGACTGCATTTCTAATCCGATTTTGATTAAACTTGGTAAGATAAACTTAAGTTATCAAAATTGCAGATGCAGAACTGTGGCAGAGCACCAGGTAAAGATGGAATCCCTATAGAGGTATTAAAGGCTCTTGGCACAGAAGCATTTGCAGCTTTCTATGACATACTCCCATGGGTCTATACAGTGTTCATTGATCTCACCAAGGCTTTCTTCTCTGTAAATAGAGAAGCCCTGTGATTGGTTCTTGGAAAACTTGCCTGCCCAGAAAGTTCCCAATCCTTATCCAGTTGTTCCATGATGACATGACAGGAGAGGTCTTGGCCAATGGGGAGTACTCAGAACACTTTTGTGTCTCAGCCGGAGTGAAGCTGGGTTATTTGCTCACACCTGTGCGGTTCAACCTCTTCTTCACACAAGTCCTACTCCATCCAGTGAAGGACCTAGACATTGGAGTCTGCATCAAGTATCAACTTGATGGATCCCTATTTGACTTGTGTTGGCTCTCAGAAGGAACAAAGACACTGGAAAGACTACTTCTCGAAGCTCTGTTTGTGGATGACTGTGCACTTATGGTACACAAGGAAAACCATCTACAAACCATTGTGAATAAGTTCTCTGAGGTATCCAGGCTGTTTGGTCTGACAATAAGCCTGGATAAAGCAGAGGTACTCCATCAGCCAGTGCCTTATAAAACCCACCACAACCCACCATCAAGATTGTGGGGAGATGAATGTGGGGAGCTTTACATACCTGGGAAGCACAAGGTCTTCATATGGGTCTTTGGGCAATGAAATCACATGAAATCACAGCCAGTATCCAGAAAGCAAGCCAAGCCCTAGGAAGACTTTGTGTCAGAGTCCTGCAGCAAAAAGACATTTAGATGCCTACCAAGATCAAGGTTTATAAAGCTGTTTTCCTCACCTCCCTGCTCTACCATTGTGGAGCAGCTCAAGCAGTTTCATGTGCACTCACTATGGTCAATAATACACATCCAGTGGCAAGACATGGTGTCCAACTTAGAAGTCCTCAACAGGGCTGGTGTTCCTAGCATTGAAGCACTGCTGCTGAAAGCCCAGCTCAGATGGTCTGGCAATGTCATTCAGATTGAGGAAACCAGAATATTGAGACAGCTCTGCTCTGGTGAGCTGAAACAAGGAAAGCAGAAATGAGGGCACCCCAGGAAAAGGTGCAAAGACAACCTGAAGTGTAACCTGAAATGGTACAGTATCCAACCCAGTGAGCTGGAAGCCTCAGCAATGGACTGGTCTACCTGATACTTGCTCATTGCAAAGGCTATCGAACTAGTGGAGGATGACCTTTGCCAATGCCTCACAGCCATGAGAGAAAAACGGCACATTGCAGCATCCTAGATCATCACATCTACAAACGTCCCATGCCAAACTTGTAACATCCTGTGTGCATCCTGCTTTGGGCTCAGGAAACACATGCATGGTCACCATGGGCTACACAACTACTAGCCTCATCATCGGTCATGATGGACAACTGAAGAAGAAGAAGATACTGCAGATTAACCAGTTGTGAACTGGCCGAACTTTTACTTGTATGGACCCCATCGTGTCCCCAAGGTTAAAATACCTAATTGATTTATATATTGGCTCTTCAGTCAGTTTTTGAGATAAAATCATGGTCTCTCTGTGGGTTATAAAAATGGTCCTAATAGCCACTTCACTTGGGGCTCAGCATTAAGAGGTTAGTGTCAGGACTGGTCGGCCTAGTGTCAGGATAATGTGACTGGGTGGGACATCATACTACATGTCTGCAGCATGATGCCAGTGCTAGACATCACTATAAACTGCCACACTGCAGACATCGTAGTGATATGGCTGAAAAATTGTTAAAGCTACATTTAAAATCCAAATCGCTTTCTGTGGGTCCTAATAATTAGTGTTTTACTATAGTTTTCTGACAGACAATTTTATTTCTTCAGCAAATTGTTTGAGAATAAATCTAAAAAAGAAAACAACAGTTTAATATATATCTAATAATCAAATGTGGTTATAGTCTTTATTTCATCTAATAATACTTTTTAATGTATTTGTAATAAATGCCATTATCTTTGACCAAATGATTTTCAAGGGAAAATGAGTAGTAATGGTCTTGACAATTCGGAAAGCCCCAGGTTGACAATATTTTGTTAGTAATCTTGCCTTTTCTTCACAAAGAGAGCTTTAATTGATACCATCTTCACTGTGATGTATCTGTTTCAACCCTATCCAGAGCAAATTGGTAATATGGTGTTGTCCTCTTCAGCACTAGGGTCTCAGAGTCTTTTCCAATTTACAATAGTAAGGCAAAGAGCTGCCATTAAATGTGACTTTAATTTCACATGTTTATTGCTTGTGTATTTTGCATAAATGATTTATAATTAAGTGCTTAATTGGTGAGTTTATGATTTAATTAAGCATCCAATCCAGAATATTTTGCTACAAGAAATAAGTGTGCAGCTTTTAAGGGTTTGTATGGTGTCACTTTTGGTCGCTGTATCTGCAGACACTCAAATTCTCAAAATAGTGTCACTCTTTGTCTACAGATCATCTCTCTTTATAATAATGATCTCGTCCTAATGTTTGAAGACTATCTTTCTAACCATAATGTTATGTATAATTATTATATAGTGTACTTGACTTTTGTCCATGATTCAGGATAGATTTTTGTGCGTACCTGATTTTTTCATGTTTGTAAGTTATAAATAAGTTGTTTACTGATATCTGAGTTAAAGGTCTAGACTTATTTACAACCTTAGAATGTTCTGGGAGCGAAATTGTGACCCACAGTTTTTGCATTTTATTGTGTCTTAGGTCAAATGGAATTAGTATATAAGAATGAGGTAAAATAATTGTTAATTCCTATCTACATCAGTGTGTGGAATTATTTTAGTTGTGTTCAGAGAGAGGAATCATTTAAATTATTCATTGGAATTACAAAGGACACTTTGGACTAAAATGCTACTTTGAGATTATTGAGGACTTATTCAAAGACAGTCTTGATTATATCCTTGTGATACATCAAGACTATAAAGCAAATTCAATATCTGAATTCATTCTGAATATACTATACTTTTGGAATTGTGATAGAACATTTAAGATTGTTTGGAATTTAATTCACAATACTGTAATTTCTCTTAAATTTTCACGTTGTATTCAAGGGAAATAGTTGTTGAATTTTACTCAGTTTGGTTTTGCTTTCTTCCTGTTAAATAGTTTCAGACCATGGAGTCATAACACCATATTATCAAAATTTTCATTAAAAAATTATATCTCAATAGGTGGTTTATTTAGTCAGTTCATAGTATTCGATGCAGTCATCTGTACTTTCACAGAAGGATATTTCATGGATATAACACAAGAGTTTAGTAAAGATACAATGCCAGATTTAGTTTAGAGTTGTCTCCATTATCCATAAGCATAAAATATGATAGTTCCATAAAATTATTTAAATTTATTTTAGTCTTAAGAAAAAACCAGTTGGCTTCTTTAATGCATTATGGTCACATTGTTTTCAGATGCAGTCGTTTTGAGACAGAAATTTGGCGACTGCGTATTTGGAAGCCAGTAAGAGTATGTCAAGCCTGCTACAATTTCCTTAAAGCACAACATACCTCAGAGATTGTGTCAAAAGAGAAAAGATGATGGCAGAGAATGTATTTAGACTTAAGGAAGACAAGTACCCAGTCTTCAGTAGATGGAATGTCAGATCTGCACTCAGCCACACCACACTGTTTGCAAAAATGAGATGTGTGAAATGTAAGAATGAAAAACTGAACACTTTACAAGATGAAATATATTGACTGTACAAAATCTGAACACTTCAGCAAGATGAAATATATTGACTGTATAAAGTCTGAAGACTTCAGCAAGATGAAATATATTGACTGTACAAAATCTGAAGACTTCAGCAAGATGAAATATATTGACTGTACAAAATCTGAAGACTTCAGCAAGATGAAATATATTGACTGTACAAAGTCTGAAGACTTCAGCAAGATGAAATATATTGAGTGTACAAAGTCTGAAGACTTAAGCAAGATGAAATATATTGACTGTACAAAGTCTGAAGACTTCAGCAAGATGAAATATATTGACTGTACAAAGTCTGAAGACTTCAGCAAGATGAAATATATTGAGTGTACAAAGTCTGAAGACTTCAGCAGATGAAATATATTGACTGTACAGAATCTGAAGAAATTGTGCAGAAATGTTGATGTTTTGTCAGTGTAAAATATTTGGCTTCATAGTCTCATAACTTTAGTAATAACACTAAATATTTTGACAGTCTGAAGTGAGACATTGCACAGAAGTCATTCCTTTGAAAGGAGGAAACAAAAAAGGTATTGCAACATGTTTTGCAAAGGCCAAATGTGATGATCGGTTTTACTGCACAGGCCATTAATATTTATATATTTCATGAGAAAGGTGTAGGGTAGTGCACTGCCTTGAACTATAATAAAATGTAGAGGCAAACACTATATTCTGTTGGAGTTGTTCACAAGGTCTTAAAATGAAGTTAAACATCACAGGATTTTGTAAAAACAGCAACATCTTTTCAGTTTTTGCAAGTTGCAGATGAGGCACCTTGTTTCAGTTTGTAGACCACTTTTTTGTAGTTTTTATATTATTAGCTGCAGTGTATAAATTGAATTAAAACAAACAACATAACACTGGGATTATACATGCTGATTCGATGCTTCTAAGAATATTGTTAAAACGTATTTATCAGTGGAATATGGATTGAACATAAATATCAAACACCAGATCATCTGTGTAAGACACAATGAGTATGTAAAAATATTTGTTACCTATCTGTTTAATCTTACATGGCTGATTGGCACTTAATACAGATATTCAGTGTGTAATGCGATATTGCATGCCTAAAATTTTTGTATCACACACCTAGCCTGGAACTACTTTTACAACTTAAAATATTAAATAATAGTCCACTTTAAAGTATCCTGAATGATTTATTGCTATACATTTCAAGTTATTAAAAAATGCCAATGCACATTCGTAATTTTAAGAAATGCAGTTATATTTGGTGAAAATGGGCACTTTTGCTACTGGGGATAATGGGAGAGTAGCATAAGTCTAGTCATGTAGTTTATGTGCATTTCATCATATCTGGGCCAAGAAATTAGAGTTGATGGAGGTGGCCAACAGTATCTTGGACAGAGTGTTTGAGAGAGAGAGAGAGAGAGAGAGAACAAGTAGTTTGCCACTGAAATCTTGTATTTAATTTTTTTTTAATCCAGACAGAGGAAGAAAGACTAGCAGAGTCATGTCAAGATTCAAGTCATGGTTAGAAAGAAAATTTTACCCCCATGTTTAATTCCCATGAGACATTCCACAATCTAAATCTAAAATACCAAACATAGGTAAAATCTGTTTCAGCTTCAGAGTTTCAAAAGTATGGTCTGCGGAATTGTATTCTTTTAAGGACAAAGTTTAAGCAGAGGGACTTAACAATTTCTCTAAGAATGTACTGAGGAATTGAATTTGTGTAGTATATCTGAGGATAAAACTGACTTTCATTTGCAACATACGGTAGACATATCACAAAGAGCAGCAGCCACATACCTGTCAACTCTCACGCTGGGAGAAAAAAACTACCTCCGGATTTCATAATATCTCCCAATTTTTGCAAGGAACTCACGATTATTACATTATATTGGTCGATTTTCATTTCTCCTAAAAAAATTCTACATAAATATATCTTATGCAATCCACAGAAGACATATTCTATTTTATCACCCTTGAATAATTATTATCACACTACCAAGAATTTTTTTCTTCATTAAATAGAATATTAGGTTGAAACATTATTCACGTCAATTTATGAATTTTTAAAACCCTACAACAATACTACAATCAGACAATAAACCAAAACAAAAACTAAACCACAACAATAAAATTGTAAGCAATTAGTTTCATTTCCAAGAATGATAACTGTGAATGCTGTAGCATCTCCATTTCTACCAAAGAACCTTACATGAGTGAACACCTGGCATTACTGTACGCATATACAAATGTTAATTACCATTTTTAAATTAAAAGAAGTTGTGAAGAAACATACCATGTAGTTTATGTGACCTCAAAAAACTAATTCAGAATAAATATGTTATGTAGTAAACAATGCTAAATGTCTTTCAAGTTGAGAATAAGGAAATGAGGTTGGATATAAAACGTGGGAAAAATAGTTGCTATGGAAGTTTGAGACTGTATTAAGGCACTGCTAGTTACTACCAAATAGGACATCATTTATTTTCTAATCAATTGCTGTGCTTAAGCATACACACTAGAATATGGTTTCTTTGAATTCTGTAGGAGGGCCTGTCCTTTTCACAAGATATTGCACTGATAAGGATTAACTGTTAATTAGTCACGCTGTTTTTTTTTTGCTAGTTTACTTAAGACTAACCTTTAGCTGTTGTGCAGTTTGGCCACAGTTGACAAGAATATGCAAAGAATGTACATCCAGGGGTTAAAATATAGCACATCATGAAGAGAAACTTCCTTTGAGAATATTTCACGTGTATTGATCAATATTTAGTGAAAATGAAGCTTGAAAAATGCTGCGAAAAACCTCCCAATTTTAGGTCTTAGTATCCGTATTTTTTATTAAATGTCCCTACTTGGCTTTTGAGAATTTGACAGGTATGCAACTGTTTTGATTGTGACCCAGAATTAAAAATATTATATCCGGTATGATGTTGTTAAGATCATTGGGGCACACAGAGGAAAATGTATGTTTATATATTAAATTCTTGTGACTGTACAAGTAGAAAATAAAGAAAAGAAAACAAATTAATACTGCATTATTGTTTAGAATTTTCTTGTTCAGATATATCCAAATGAATATTAAAAGTCTAGTCTGCATGTTAGAAAGAGACCAGATCTTTGATTTTTTAATTTTATGCTTAAATTATCACTTTAAGTTTAATGCATCATTAATTTCTTGCATTAATTGAAAAGATGAAAATAGAGAGTTTGAATGTGCTGTAAATGAATGAGCTTTCTCTATAAACTTGAATGTCTTTAATTACTGTTAGTCTGTAAAATTTGCTCTGAAATTTTTTTGGATGTAGAATGTTTGTTCAGTAAGAAGAGTTTAAGAAAAGGAGCCACTTAATTCCATTTGAGAAGTAAGGAAAATCTCACTTGCCTATGACTGCTGATTAAATACATTCACATGTCCCACACAACATTTTTAAAAATTCAGAGCTAAAGAGTAAATCCATATATGAAAATGTGGACAGACATAGCTCAACTGCACAGTATATATATAGGCTTAGCAACTGTTATGTACATGCTGTTCGGTTATACAATATCTTTCATAAAACGCCAAATGCTTAATTTTTTTTTTTTTACGTGTAAATTAATTTTTTTTAAGTGCAAAACCACATACCTGGTAAGTGTTTTGCTCCAAGTCAGGGGAAAGACTCCTGTGATATGGCATATGATCATAGTGCCAGCCTGATGGTCTCAACATTCCTCTACTGTATCAAACTCGTTCTTTCCACATGCTCAGAACAAAATACATGTAATTTTGTATATACATGATTGCAAAATAAATCGGTATGAGCAGTAAGGTCTCTTGGTAAGCTTATCATGTTACTTATTTTTTTGGCACATCTTGAAATTTGTAAGAAAGGAAAACAATACCCCATTCTCAGTTATTGATTGCAGTTTGTAACTGTATCACTACACAGAATTCATTTTTGCTTGAAGTAATGATACAGTCAGTACATTTCTACATTAGTGGCTAATCAGCTTGTTCTAGTATGAAGTCATTCATGACAGCAGATCCAATCCTTGTTGAGGGAGATAATGCGGTCAGTCATTTTTGGACACTCGAACTCTTCCTTAATTTTAGCAGTTAATTTGGGGAATTCTGATGGAATAAATGTTACCAGTGGAAAGGATTAATAAGCTGCACATAATGATTCATCATGTAAAAATGTTTGGATTATAAGATCTGATGTAGAGTTTACTAATTTTTGAGCAATTATTACTTGTCTAACTGTAATCCAAGAGTCACAGATTTGATACCCACCAAGGCCAGCCTAGGTTGGCTGCCCCAATGTGTCCATGGGTAAGGAAAGTAGCTCCCATTTCTTCAAGATGATATAACCAATAATGTGTTGCAAGTTAGCGAAAACGAGCCATCATTTGTTGATAATCATATATACCATATATTTATAGCAATAGGTCATAAGATACTGAAATGTTTGATACACGTGAAATCATTAGTCATATCTTTGTAAATTATTAGGATCATACATTCCAAAGAACAACATTGATGTTGTGTCATTTGTTTCCATGGAATATATGAAGAAACTTAAATTTTAAAATTTGGATATTTTGTTATATAACCTAGTTCAAAATCTGTGATTGTATATATGGCTTGTTTTTATGATGCATTGGAATTGAGCTTTTACCTATGTAAAATACTTAAACACACCTTTGTATGAAATTATCAAGCTTATTGTGTTTTTAAATTACACTACAGATATATGACTTAAATCAAAGTTAATGCATCAACTTTTTTGTGTTATGTGCTGTTATCATGTACTGCCAATTGTTTTAGTTTGTTATTGGATAATAGCTTCTCTCATACCATAGCTGTGGATTTCATGTGCAATATAAATGTGTGTACTCATGATATAACTATGTTCATTCTTTCTTCTTGTTTTCATATAATATTTGTTTTTGGCATAAAGGTGAAAAATAGCCAATACTTTTGACTTGTATACTTAGTATTAATGATTGAAACGTGGACTTTTTGAAAGCTATAATGTTATTGTCATTTTTGACTTGCCAGCTTATCATTAATGGTCAAGACACAGGTGTCACTGTTCTGATGGCTATAATGTTATTAGCATCAGATTAGGAGTAAACTTACAATTAAGCATTCAGCCATATTTTTCAGGAACTGCTGCATGGACATGCATGAACTTGATGATTGCATTGGTCTTAAGGAGTACATGTCACTGATAACAATGAGTCATAGTGACCTGCATTTCACACTTCATTAATTATGTTTGATTTTGCATTTAGCTATGTTCCTGTGCAGTCATTAAGGTTGACAGATTCTTTTTGGGACAGATATTCATGTCCATAAAACTGGGTCAATTTGACCTACTTTTCTGTACATATTAAGTCAGATGTTTTACCACACACTTGCAAAGAATGTGACATAACATTCTGTTGTTTTTCATGTTTGATCAAAAGTTCTAAGACTTCATGATGTAGATTCTAGGAAAAACCAAGAGTATGGTATTTATACTTGTACCCATTGTCTGGATATGGTATTTATACTTGTACCCATTGTCTGGATATGGTATTTATACTTCTACCCATTGTCTGGATATGGTATTTATACTTCTACCCATTGTCTGGATTGCTGCCTGGCCATACACGCAACCTGTTAAGAGGCTCCACTGACAAATTCAGAAGAAAACCAGCTCTACTGTGAACGTCACTTCAAAGATAAACAACTCTACATTGAACATGATGATGATGATAATAATAATAATAATAATAATAATAATAATAATAAAGACTTTATTTAGAGAAGGTAACTGAATTAGTTACAGAACTAATCTATATTGAGGCATTCTATCTGCTATGTACAATATATGTAGTATATACAACATGATGTGAAGAATCTGGCTTGACACTAAACAATTAACTGCTTTTAAAAATCAAAGTATCAAGACTGAAACTTATGCACAGGCATCTGTGAACACATAAACATATATAAAATATCATCCTGAATTGAAAAATTTAACTATGAAAATGGTGCAAAAAAAAAAAAAAAAAAACATCACTTCTATGTAGCTCACACGTTTCCCAGACAGGTTGTCCCCAACTTGTGTCATACTTAGAACAGCTCAAATCAGTTACTTATTGCAGACTGGCTGTTTTTTAATTAGATACATGATTAATTTCATTTTGCCAGCAAATCGTGCATTATGAACTAGAAAACGTTTTTTTGCATGCATTTGATATGTATTTATGAAGGAAAAAAGAGAAGAAAAAACATTTCAAAATGTATGAAATTTTGTTGGAGCATAATAAACTTGGATCAGGAGAGAAATGGAAAAGAAAAAATTGCCTCCAAAAGTTAATTAAGGAAAACATGTAGTTTTTACTTCAAATTAACTGTACTACACAGATGGTACAATATCACTAGCACATGATTGGAATCAAAGCACAAATTAGGTGTTATATTTTTAGCGCCAATCTTTAAGCAGCAGTTAACCCTCTACCCACTGCAAGGGTCTTGTTAAAGACATTTCTTTTAAAAGATTCAATTTTACTTCTAAATGCTTTGCATATCCATGGTGGAGAAGTAGAGGAGCTCAAAAAGAGGTTCACTTTTGTTTTTTTTTTATTTTGGGTATTTGTCCATGGAATAAGTGCATACTACCAACTATCCTTCATAGTGTGGCGATGTCCAATGAGTAGACATGTATTTTTTGTAAGCTGAGTTACTGGTATGTATCTACTGATAAATTAATAACAAAAATTTTTTTTTGCATCTTATGTACAGTAAATTTCTCTAACTTGGATGCACTTACATGTCGCTCACTAGGAATATACCTAGCATGGCGGCTTGGAAAATGATTAAGACACCAGAATACCTATTATGCTGAGGGAACTTTGGTAAATAAACTTTAAATATGTTACCCAAATTTTTTTCATAGCAGGTTGTGTGCTTTTCAGTGTTGTGTCTACACAGAAAGGTAAATGTTATTGTCTTGTAATTATTAATCACATTTGCTCAGTATTTGAAATTCAAACAGTTGTGACACAAGTGTTGTTAAGAATCTGCATTTTGAAAGAAAATGAAGCAAAACTATTTGTACATCATTTGTAACAAAAAGACAAGTTCTGAATCAAATTGCATACACCAAATTGTCTATGCTTAGAGCTCATCCACTCTGTTGTAAATCTAATGCAGAATGAAATCAGAATCCATTTGGAAATCAGCCTTCAAGATTAACAAATATTTTCCAACAATTTCTCACAAAGTTTAAACCAGGTACTCATTTCTGAATTGAGTCTTACATTTGATTGATTTAATCAAATAGAACCATTTACTCACAACACTGAGCAAGCTTGACTGCGAATGCAGTAGATTGTCCCAGCATGACTGATGTTAATGTATTGTGTCCTCACCAGTGTCTTATGGCAGCAACTGTTTGAAGTACTACATGTACCATAATCACAACAGATGATTGCTTCAATTACTAGCACAGGACATTAGTGTTTAGTCACCAAAACCACATGCAGACATTAAAAACCTCAAATAGTGTTATTTTAAAAAACCAAGTAATACATCTTATTTTATTAGATAGAGGATTCTGACCTTTTTATTGGCATTGTTTATTTAATGTTTTTATTGCTTGCATGCTTTTGGTTACTAAACACCAAGATCCTGTTCAGACAGAGCTTGGAAATGAATTCATACAATTTCAATTTCATACAATTTAAAAAAAAACGAAAAGCACAGTGCTCATCCATGAGGAAGGGAAACAGCATTTTAGAGGTTATTCTTGTAAATAAAGAATATAAATCAGCAATGAAATATATAAATGATGCAAAATGACTTTCAAGGCTAGAGTTATTGTAGTACATAATTTTCAAGTATAGATTCTCTGTCCCTCTCATTCATTTCTGATCCTATGTTATATTTGCTTTATATTGGTACAAACATTAACAAAAGGCCCAAGTGGGCCCGATGTTACTCACATGAAATGCATATGCCTAAAAGGTAAATTTAGTAGCAAGGCATTTGCTTTGGGTGAAAGACACCATGTCAGAATAATGGTATAAATTAGGGATATCTGACTTATTATTTATCTACTTATTTAACTGTGTTTCTACTTTTTGAGTAACTTCAGCTGGACCAGTTGGTGCTTTTATATGATGTTAAATTGTTGATGCATTCACTCTGCTCATTACATTAGGTCCAATATAAGAAGGCAATTTGGAGAGAAAATCATTCTGTATCAATTTTCATATGCCCACTATAAGAAAGAATATATTATGGAATGACATGTCTGTCCTTCCATATGTTTGTCCCCTATTTCATTTCTGCATGATAACTCGTTTTGCACCATTTATTGTTACAAAACTTTGGGAATTGCTTGAACTTGGAAGCTTGTGATTTTCTGAGTCAAAAGGTTCAAAGTCCTGCTCAGTCTCAATGAAGAAAATAAAAACGTTTTCTGTACATTACTATAACACTAGTTATACATCACAGACATGGACCAAACTTTGTATATGACTTGCAAATTGAATAAGGAAGAAGCCTATTAATATTTTAGTCAAAAAGGTCACTGTGACCAAAAGAAGAAATATGGTTTATATGCAGTAAACATTAATTCTACATCACAGATCTGGACCAAACATTGTGGATGTCTTGCACTTTGGGTAAGAAAGACACTTGTTGATTTTGAGGTCATAAAGTCTAAGGTGGAAGTCAAAGCACTGAAAGAAGAAACAAATATTTCTGCAAAATAACTTTAGTTCTTAATGACAAACCTGTGCTAAGCCTTGTGGATGACTTGCACTTGGAAAAGGTTAGAGGCCTCTTGATTTGTGGGTCAAAAGGACCAAGTTCCCTGGCTGATAATAAAACAATAAATTCTGCACATAAATTCAAGTTCTTGACCAATTACCTTATGGCATATATTTTGGATAGATAAATACCTTTTGACTCACGGGTCAAAGGTCAAAGTTACTGTAAGAAGAAGAATGTTTACAAAATAACTTAAGTTTTGTACCACATGCCTTAACCAAATTTTGTGGATGGCTAGATCTTTAAAGTTTGAAAGCGGCAAATGGTCAAGGTCACTGGGTTTTGCAATAACAACTGCTGTAGAACATTGGTTTGCACTTCATGTTATAAACACACACACACATACACATATATACATATATATATATATATATATATATATATATATATATATATATATATATATAAGTCTGATAAGAAAATAATGCTATCAGCACAGCAACTTTAGTTCAAGACCACACCTTGACCAAATTAAAACCCAACGGTTAATAATCTCCAATGTTGGTGAGGCCCTACTAATGCCTGCACTGAGGACCATAATGTGCTATTCCCAGTTATCTTGTTTATACATTAGTAGCAATAGCTATCCAAGTTTGATCATAATTGACTCAACTTTTCAGGAGAAAAAGTTGAAAATCTATTTTTTAATGTGGATGCTGTAGAAACTGCATATTTGCCAGAGGAGACACCTTAAGTCATTTTTTATAAAGCATGCCCTATGAAACATTTCTAGCAGGTTAGTTTGAATTCAACTTAACTATTCTGACGAAGTCACATTGGTTTTGTACTTGGTTGCTAAGGAAACCACACCATTGCCAGAGGAGCTACCACTAAACCAGCTCCTACCAAGGTTGATCTGAATTAGCTCAGCTGTTGTACAGACATCAATAATAATTTTCCATCCAGTTGCTCAGAAAGCTGCCCCAGAACAATCTGATATAGCATGTTATGAGAGACATTCCTACCAAGATTGATTAAAATTGGTAGTTGTTTTGGACAAAAAGCTGAAAATAAGTTTACCATACTGCTTGCTAAGAAAGTGATTACTGCATATCCAGAGGAACATTTCTGCGAAGTTTCATTGAAATTAGCTTAGCAGATTTTGAGAATTTGAAAACAGAAATTATTTATTTGTGACAATGTATTCAACATGACAGACCATACCACATTAAAACAAATTTAAATATCATGTATAATACAATAAACACTGAAAATAATTTAAGGGGCTTTTTTGCTTAAATTTGTATGTAAAGTACAGTTCTGAGTTTTGCAATACATGATAGGTTGCATAGCGAAATGTGACATGTACCTGGTCTTGCAATGGCCAGAAAGTATGCATATTGTGACTTTCTGGCTGATGAAGTTACACACTAGCTGGAGACAACTTGTCTGAAAAGCACGCAAGCTAACTGACAATGGTTAAACAATACATACATACATACCTGCTGCATCTTACCTCACCCTCAGATAAAGATGACATGCATCACCAGCATAATGTAGTGGTATCCTATTTCCTTTTTATGGTACAATATTTATGTGAATATTTGGTAAATGTTAATTGTTATTATGCAATGATTCTATGATCATAAGTATTCTGAAGAATTAGTGCAGGCAGTTGTTCTGTATGGCTAATTATTTATTCTGCATGGCTAATTATTTGCTTTGGAAGTTGCATATACAAAAAGTAGCTGAAACTTGCTGCATCAGCAGATTTTAGCCCTGTCTGCCTAACACTTTCATACTGTGATAACTAGAAGCTCCATTTGTGTTCACAGCTGGCATTTCTTCTAGCATTCTGCAGAATTCAATGCAGTTTTGTGTCTCAAAGAGATAGCTTACACTAAAATGTGCTAGTATTTAACTTGACTTTAGTACGCTAACAAAATTATAACATTCAACACGTACAAGCCTGCATATCTGGTACCAAACTAGATTCCAATTTAGCTCTCTAACAGGCTTAAATTGCAGATAGTGCTAAGATCTGTGTTTGACAGCAACTTTAGTACAGTATGCAATCTCACCATTCTTACTTATGGGCCTTTACATCACTTTGGACTTTTATGTATTAAAGTCACATCTTTGCTGATTACAGCAGATGCTTGAAGATGTGTTTACATAACTCAGATTGCCTAAGACTAGACAAAGAGTAAATATACTGCAGCATGGAAAGAGCTTTTATTGTACAATGAGGATGTAATTGTATGCCTTTGAAGAAAATGCCCTGCATTTGAGAGCTCATTACTATGGCTAGGGTAACTGTATCTGAAACGCAATTTGTTTGCACTGTGTAACACAAAAGCTGATGTATGCATTATCAGATCCAGTCAGGTTAATAGATTTATACGGTTGTTTTCAACATTCTTCCCATACCACATTCCATGGAGGGTTTTGTCACTTGTGTCATGGAATATTCCTAGATCTAGTGTGTGTTGATGTTGCTTTGATGTCAGCAGAATATTACATGTCAGAACCAGAACAAATAAAGTTGTAAGTTAAATACCTTGTCTGCAGTCTGCCTTCTAGCTCCACTGCTCATACACCAGAAGAGCTTATGGGATGGTCTGTTGTCCATCCATCTTTTAGCACAAGTTTGTTCTCACAACTCCTTCTATGCCACTTGGAGGATTGACATGAAACATAAGACACATATTCATCACATTTAGTTGGTCCTAAAGGAGAATCATCCCAAACAGATATTCAGTATGGCCATCATAATGGAGATAGTGTGCCTTCACCAGAAGACATCTTGTGAAGTATAGTTGATGCTAAATGGAAATGGTGCAGATCTGACATCCAATATGGCCAACTATGGTAGCCATCTAAAAATTTGTTATGCTTACTCCTCCAAAATGTAAAGTCACTTTCACCTATGTCCAATGTGGCCACCATGAAAATATTGTAATCTCTGCTCCTCACAAATTGATAGTATATCAGCATGGGGTTTTCACCAATAGACTTCTTACAATACCTAGTTGGTCCTAAATGAAAATGGTGACAATCATACATCCTATATAACTGCATGACAGCTGTCTTGAAAATCTTTTTTTCACTACTTCTTGAATCAGGAGTAGTATAGAGGGATGATATAGCGACAATGGGACCTTAATGTTAAAATAGGGTGTTTGCCCTATGACAACAAGGGAAATTTAACATGGGGAATTTAACATAGGTGGGATTGTATAGTGACAAGGGATTGGGATAGTATAGTGACAGCAGAAAATGGAGCATAGCAACAAGGGATTGGGACTGTATAGCAACGAGGGAAATTGAACAAAGGGTTTGTCTAGCGACAAGGGAATGTGACAGACATACATACATACATGCATACATACATACATACATATACAAACAATTATACAATAGACAAAATATTTTTTTGTCTTAGGCAATAGAGAATAGGTATCTTTTTCCAAACATATGAGTGGCCCTGAAAAGATCCTTTGGGGTTTCTGTTAACATCACTGAGTTAACATATGGCATCACACAGGTTTTCTTCTCTTCCTCAAACTTCTAACATCTGGACTGTAGATTAAGACTTGCTTCAGACAGCCTTGCCTCTCCACATATATCCTTCATTTCCAAAGAGCAGTCTCTGTGATCTGGGTAATAGCCCATGATGATTTTACACACATGGGATAGTCTGGGTTGAACAGCATCGATGATAGGATTGTAGATGATTCTATGTTAGTCCACATCTTGTGATGAGAACAGGTGAATGGAATGAGGTGAACTGCGGTAATTTATAGAGGAAGAGTGGATTGAAACAGATTGAGTTCTTTCACCAATCTTAACACATGTTACAAAGTTCAGTCACAGTGTGGAGTCTGTCTTCCAATCCAAAGAGAGCTACCTGTGATGTCACATTCCCTATATAGGTGCAGCTAGCGTCTGTGTGCAGTGAATCAAAGCGACATTGTTAGAACATGATGGAAACAATGAAGACGATGAATTCGGGTGCATTGGCCGTGGAGATGAAGAGTGATGGCATAGCAATGGCTACCAAAGCAAACAAAATCCTACTTCCAGAAGAGGACAATTTTAATTCGGATTTAATGGATTTTCTCTCTTCACAAGAATTTGTTGCGGTACCAGTACCTTCACCGCTTTCTCCTTCCTAACGGAGGCAGAAAGAAGAATTGGAGAAATTTTTACAACAGCAGAAAGAAACAGAACAAGCCTTTCTCATTCAACAGCAACAGCGAGAAGAAGGGGCAAAAAGAAAATGACAAGAAGAAGAAGAAGCAGGGAAGAAACAAGGTCTAAGAGAGAAGGAGGACGGTGAAAGTCAAACGGTCACGGTACTTTTAGACATTTTGGCAGAGATAAAGGAGTCTGAAACAAATATATCAGACTTCTTTAATACGACCCAAGAGAAAAAGACCTTCCCAGGCCAAACAGTTCAACATTGTTAACACTCCCACTATGCCTGGGATACCAACACTAGTGATTTCTACCAAATCATCAAAGTAGCAGGTCAAGAAGTAGGTCTTGGCCATGGCAAAGGGATAAGGCTGTTAAAGCACATCACCTACCATTCCTGAGTTTCTTTATTTTAAAACAACAAAATACAAAATACAAACATGCAACAGGTCTTTTCAGGGCCACTCAGCTCTCTCAAAGAAACTACTCAGTGTTTGCCAAATCAAATAAAACTCAAATCCCTTTTTTCCCATGATGGACGTATGTGAGTGCGTGAGTGTAGGTCCTTATGATTATAAAAATCAAAACCAAGAGACACGTTTTTCTTTCTGGTATATTCTCGTAAAAGTGACAATCAAATTTCACAACACATCACTTTAAAAAGTTCATTAGCTTCTTCTTTTCCTTACACTCTCTCCTTTTTTTACATTTCTTTTCTGTCACAGGTTTTTCCTTCTCCTCCTCTTCTTCCTCACTTTCTTCTCGTCTTCTTTTCTTCTCTTTCTGGACGGGCCTGGGTTCGTCCTTTTCGGAGGGTACCTCTTCTTCATGTTTGGAACCCCTCTCTCCCTCTTGCTCCTGTTGTTTATTCTTTTTCCTAGGGCAGTCTGAAGACCAGTTTCCTTTCTCTTGACAATAATAACAGGTATCATGACCTTTGTCTCTTTTGTCGCCTGTCTTGCTTTTACGTTGTGGACATTCTGAAGACCAATGTCCTTTCTTCTGACAGATATAGCATGTGTCTCGACTTTATCTCGAAAGGAGGGGGAGTAGTCCGTTGGCTTCTCTGAAGAAAACCTTCGTATGACGCCTCGCAAAGCTTTGATTAGAAGTTCGATCTGCGTTGGCTCTTCCATCTTTTTGGTAAGATTGAGATTGAACTGAATACTTGGAGGGAAGGCACTGACCTATTATATAGGGAAGACACTCACCTTACATTTATATATAGAGGACTATGGCGTTTAAAATTGAATCATTTAACATTTTGCAATCAAGATGAAACGATTGAACCATTGTGTGCAGAAAAGAGAAGAAAGTAAGGAGCAGAAACGTGACCTATCCCCTCGCAGGGTCCTACTAAATACTGCTAAGCCCGACAAAGCCCAGCAAAGCCTGACAAAGCCCGACAAAGCTACACAAAGCCTGACAAAGCCACACAAGCCTGACAAAGCCACACAAAGCCATGCAAAGTCAGATCAAAAAAGCGTATTTATACTGTTAATTATATTGATGAATTAATTAACCTAGCCGAAAGACATATTTATGCAAATTTAAATAACAGAAAATTGGGCGACACAAAGTTCGAATTCCGAACAATCATAAAGTATTGCTAAAGTATGACACAATCATGTTGGAAATGTTTGTTATTATTTTATAAATTGTTTTTTCTAATGATTATCGAAAGAAAATTCAATTTTCCAATATATGTTATAACGAGTTGTCAATTTGTGTATACTTTTGTCTATATTCGACACCACATAACAACGGTACACAAAGCCAGAAAAGTCATATTAGGAAGGTGTATTTTATATTGCAATATAAGATTGATGAATAAATCAACCAAACCGAAAAACTAGGGTTT